>OX463241.1:65710049-65715049 GCA_949820135.1 Sylvilagus floridanus | reverse complement strand
ACACTAACCCTGACCCTAAACCCAGCCCTAGACCTAGCCCTAGCCCTAGCCATAAACCTTGCGCTAGGCCTAGACCTAGCCATAACCGGAATCCTAACCCTAAACCTAGCCCTAACCAGAACCCTAGCCCTAACCCTTAACCTAACCCTAGCCCTTGCCCTAGCCCTAGAACTAACCCTAACCCAAACCCTAACCCTAAACCTAACCCTAGACCTAGGCCTAGCCCTAGCCGTAGCCCTAACCCTAACTCTAACCCTAACCTAGCCCTATCCCTAGCCCTAGCCCTAGCCCTAACCCTAGCCCTAACCCTAACCCTAACCCTAGCCTAAGCCCTAGCCCTAGCCCTAACCCTAACCCTAACCCTGACCCTAACCCTAAACCTAGCCCTAGCCCTAGCCTAACAGTAACCCTAACCCAAACCCTAACCCTAAACCTAACCCTAGACCTAGGCCTAGCCCTAGCCGTAGCCCTAACCCTAACCCTAACCCTAACCTAACCCTAGCCCTAGACCTAGCCCTAGTATAACCCTAGCCCTAACCCTAAACCTAAACCTAGCCCTAACCCTAGCCCTAGCCCTAACCCTAACCCTAACCCTAACCCTAACCCTAGCCCTAGCCTAAGTCCTAGCCCTAGCCCTAACCCTAACCCTAACCCTGACCCTAACCCTAACCCTAGCCCTAGCCCAAGCCCTAGACCTAACCCTAACCCAAACCCTAACCCAAAACTAACCCTAGCTCTAGCCCTAGTTCTAGCCCTATCCCTAACCCTAACACTAAACCTAACCCTAACCCTTGCCCTATCCCTAGCCTTAATCCTAGCCCTAGCCCTAACCCTAACCCTAACCGTAGCCCTAGCCCTAGCCCTAACCAAACCCTAGCCCTAGCCCTAGCACTAGCCCTAGCCCTAGCCCTAAACCTAACACTAACCCTAGCCCTAGCCCTAACCCTAACCCTAAACCTAAACCTAGCCCTAACTCTAACCTTAGCCCTAACCATAACCCTAACCCTAACCCTAGCCCTAGCCCTAAACCCAATCCTAAGCCTAGCCATAGACCTAGCCCTAACCCTAACCCTAACCGTAATCCTAGCCCTAGCCCTAGCCTTAGCCCTAACCCTAAACCTAACCCTAACCCTAGCCCAAGCCCTAACCCTAGACCTAACCCTAACCCTAGCCCTAGCCAAAACCCTAACCCTAACCCTAACCCTTGCCCTAGCCCTGGCCCTAGCCTTAGCCCTAGCCCTAACCCTAACCCTAGCCCTAGCCCTAGCCCTAGCCCTAACCCTAACCCTAACCCTAAACCTAAACCTAGCCCTAACCCTAACCGTAGCCCTAGCCCTAACCCTAACCCCAACCCCAACCCTAGCCCTAGCCCTAGCCCTAGACCTAGCCCTAACTCTAGCCCTAGCCTTAGCCCTAGCCCTAGCCCTAACGCTAACTCTAACCCTAGCCCTAACCCTAACCCTAGCCCTAACCCTAACCCTAGCCCTAACCCTAACCTTAACCCTAACCCTAACCCAAGCCGTACTCCTAGCCCTAGCCATAACCCTAACCCTAACCCTAGCCCAAGCCCTAGCCCTAGCCCTAGCCCTAGACCTAACCCTAACCCAAACCCTAACCCTAGCCCTAGCCCTAGCCCTAGCCCTAACCCTAAGAGTAACCCTAGCCCTAACCCTAACCCTAGCCCTAACCCTAACCCTAGCCCTAAACCTAACGCTAACCCTAACCCTAACCCTAGCCCTAACCCTAACCCTAGCCCTAGCCTTAACCCTAACGCTAACCCTAACCCTAAACCTAGCCCTAGCCCTAGCATTAGCCCTAGACGTAAGCCTAACCCTAACCCTAACCCTAACCCTAACCCTAACCCTAACCCTTGTCCTAGCCCTGGCCTTAACCCTCGCCCTAGCCCTAACCCTAACCCTAAACCTAGCCCTAGCCCTAGCCCTAGCCCTAACCCTAACCCTAACCCTAACCCTAACACTAGCCCTAGCCTTAGCCCTAGCCCTAACCCTAATACTAACCCTAACCATAACCCTAACCCTAGCCCTAGCCCTAACCCTAACCCTAAACCTAACCCTAGCCCTAGCCCTAGCCCTAGCCCTAGCCCTAGCCCTAGCCCTGGCCCTAGCCCTAGCCCTAACCCTAACCCTAACGCTAACCCTAGCCCTAACCCTAACCCTAGCCCTAACCCTAACCCTAACGCTAACCCTAGCCCGAAACCTAACCCTAGCCCTAACGCTAACCCTAACCCTAACCCTAGCCCTAACCCTAACCCTAACCCTAGGCCAAGCCCTACCCCTAGCCCTAGCCCTAGCCCTAACCCTAACACTAACCCTAGCCCTAACCCTAACCCTAGCCCTAACACTAACCCTAGCCCTAAGCCTAAACCTAACCCTCACCCTAACCCTAACCCTAGCCATAACACTAACCCTAGACCTAGCTCTAACCCTAACCCTAACCCTAAACCTAGCCCTAGCCATAGGCCTAGCCGTAACCCAAACCCTAAGCCTTACCCTAACCCTAACCCTTGCCCTAGCCCTAGCCTTAACCCTATCCCTAACCTTAACCCTAAACCTAACGTTAACCCTAGCCCTAGCCCTAACCCTAACCCTAGACCTAACCCTAACCCTAGCCCTAGCATTAACCCTAACCCTAACCCTAACCCTAGCCTTAGTTTAGCCCAGCCCTAGCCCTAACCCTAACCCTAACCCTAGCCCTAGCCCTAACCCTAACCCTAGCCCTAACATTAACCCTAATCCTAACCCTGAACCTAGCCCAAGCCGTAGTCCTAGCCCTAGCCCTAGCCCTAGCCCAAGCCCTAACCCTAAGAGTAACCCAAGCCCTAACCCTAACCCTAGCCCTCACCCTAAACCTAGCCCTAAACCTAACGCTAACCCTAACCCTAACCCTAGCCCTAACACTAACCCTAGCCCTAGCCCTAACCCTAACGCTAACCCTAACCCTAAACCTAGCCCTAGCCCTAGCCCTAGCCGTAAGCCTAACCCTAACCCTAACCCTAACCCTAACCCTAACCCTTGTCCTAGCCCTGGCCTTAACCCTCGCCCTAGCCCTAACCCTAACCCTAAACCTAGCCCTAGCCCTAGCCCTAGCCCTAGCCCTAACCCTAACCCTAAACCTAACACTAGCCCTAGCCTTAGCCCTAGCCCTAACCCTAACACTAACCCTAACCATAACCCTAACCCTAGACCTAGCCCTAACCCTAACCCTAAACCTAACCCTAGCCCTAGCCCTAGCCCTAGCCCTAGCCCTAGCCCTGGCCCTAGCCCTAGCCCTAACCCTAACCCTAACGCTAACCCTAGCCCTAACCCTAACCCTAGCCCTAACCCTAACCCTAACGCTAACCCTAGCCCTAAACCTAACCTTAGCCCTAACCCTAACCCTAACCCTAGGCCAAGCCCTAGCCCTAGCCCTAGCCCTAACACTAGCACTAGCCCTAAACCTAGCCCTAGACCTAACATTAAACCTAGCCCTAGCCCAGCCCTAGCCCTAGCCCTAGCCCTAACCCTAACACTAACCCTAGCCCTAACAATAACCCTAGCCCTAACACTAACCCTAGCCCTAAGCCTAAACCTAACCCTCACCCTAACCCTAAACCTAGCCATAACACTAACCCTAGCCCTAGCTCTAACCCTAACCCTAACCCTAACCCTAGCCCTAGCCATAGCCCTAGCCGTAACCCAAACCCTAACCCTAACCCTAACCCTAACCCTTGCCCTAGCCCTAGCCTTAACCCTAGCCCTAACCCTAACCCCAACCCCAACCCTAGCCCTAGCCCTAGCCCTAGACCTAGCCCTAACTCTAGCCCTAGCCTTAGCCCTAGCCCTAGCCCTAACGCTAACTCTAACCCTAGCCCTAACCCTAACCCTAGCCCTAACCCTAACCCTAGCCCTAACCCTAAACTTAACCCTAACCCTAACCCAAGCCGTACTCCTAGCCCTAGCCATAACCCTAACCCTAACCCTAGCCCAAGCCCTAGCCCTAGCCCTAGCCCTAGACCTAACCCTAACCCAAACCCTAACCCTAGCCCTAGCCCTAGCCCTAGCCCTAACCCTAAGAGTAACCCTAGCCCTAACCCTAACCCTAGCCCTAACCCTAACCGTAGCCCTAAACCTAACGCTAACCCTAACCCTAACCCTAGCCCTAACCCTAACCCTAGCCCTAGCCTTAACCCTAACGCTAACCCTAACCCTAAACCTAGCCCTAGCCCTAGCATTAGCCCTAGACGTAAGCCTAACCCTAACCCTAACCCTAACCCTAACCCTAACCCTTGTCCTAGCCCTGGCCTTAACCCTCGCCCTAGCCCTAACCCTAACCCTAAACCTAGCCCTAGCCCTAGCCCTAGCCCTAACCCTAACCCTAACCCTAACCCTAACACTAGCCCTAGCCTTAGCCCTAGCCCTAACCCTAATACTAACCCTAACCATAACCCTAACCCTAGCCCTAGCCCTAACCCTAACCCTAAACCTAACCCTAGCCCTAGCCCTAGCCCTAGCCCTAGCCCTAGCCCTAGCCCTGGCCCTAGCCCTAGCCCTAACCCTAACCCTAACGCTAACCCTAGCCCTAACCCTAACCCTAGCCCTAACCCTAACCCTAACGCTAACCCTAGCCCGAAACCTAACCCTAGCCCTAACGCTAACCCTAACCCTAACCCTAGCCCTAACCCTAACCCTAACCCTAGGCCAAGCCCTACCCCTAGCCCTAGCCCTAGCCCTAACCCTAACACTAACCCTAGCCCTAACCCTAACCCTAGCCCTAACACTAACCCTAGCCCTAAGCCTAAACCTAACCCTCACCCTAACCCTAACCCTAGCCATAACACTAACCCTAGACCTAGCTCTAACCCTAACCCTAACCCTAAACCTAGCCCTAGCCATAGGCCTAGCCGTACCCAAACCCTAAGCCTAACCCTAACCCTAACCCTTGCCCTAGCCCTAGCCTTAACCCTATCCCTAACCTTAACCCTAAACCTAACGTTAACCCTA
>OX463241.1:65687549-65700049 GCA_949820135.1 Sylvilagus floridanus | reverse complement strand
TAACCCTAAACCTAACGTTAACCCTAGCCCTAGCCCTAACCCTAACCCTAGACCTAACCCTAACCCTAGCCCTAGCATTAACCCTAACACTAACCCTAACCCTAGCCTTAGCCCTAGCCTAGCCCTAGACCTAACCCTAACCCTAACCCTAGCCCTAGCCCTAACCCTAACCCTAGCCCTAACATTAACCCTAATCCTAACCCTGAACCTAGCCCAAGCCGTAGTCCTAGCCCTAGCCCTAGCCCTAGCCCAAGCCCTAACCCTAAGAGTAACCCAAGCCCTTCCCTAACCCTAGCCCTCACCCTAAACCTAGCCCTAAACCTAACGCTAACCCTAACCCTAAACCTAGCCCTGACCCTAACCCTAGCCCTAGCCCTAACCCTAACGCTAACCCTAACCCTAAACCTAGCCCTAGCCCTAGACCTAGCCCTAGCCGTAAGCCTAACCCTAACCCTAACCCTAACCCTTGTCCTAGCCCTGGCCTTAACCCTCGCCCTAGCCCTAACCCTAACCCTAAACCTAGCCCTAGCCCTAGCCCTAGCCCTAGCCCTAACCCTAACCCTAAACCTAACACTAGCCCTAGCCTTAGCCCTAGCCATAACCCTAACACTAACCCTAACCATAACCCTAACCCTAGCCCTAGCCCTAACCCTAACCCTAAACCTAACCCTAGCCCTAGCCCTAGCCCTAGCCCTAGCCCTAGCCCTAGCCCTGGCCCTAGCCCTAGCCCTAACCCTAACCCTAACGCTAACCCTAGCCCTAACCCTAACCCTAGCCCTTACCCTAACCCTAACGCTAACCCTAGCCCTGAACCTAACCCTAGCCCTAACCCTAACCCTAACCCTAGGCCAAGCCCTAGCCCTAGCCCTAGCCCTAACACTAGCACTAGCCCTAAACCTAGCCCTAGACCTAACATTAAACCTAGCCCTAGCCCAGCCCTAGCCCTAGCCCTAGCCCTAACCCTAACACTAACCCTAGCCCTAACCCTAACCCTAGCCATAACACTAACCCTAACCCTAAGCCTAAACCTAACCCTCACCCTAACCCTAAACCTAGCCATAACACTAACCCTAGCCCTAGCTCTAACCCCAACCCTAACCCTAACCCTAGCCCTAGCCATAGCCCTAGCCGTAACCCAAACCCTAACCCTAACCCTAACCCTAACCCTTGCCCTAGCCCTAGCCTTAACCCTAGCCCTAACCCTAACCCTAAACCTAACGTTAACCCTTGCGCTAGCCCTAGCCTTAACCCTAGCCCTAGCCCTATCCCTAACCCTAGCACTAGCCCTATCCTTAGCCCTAGCCCTAGCCCTAACCCTAAACCTAACCCTAGCCCTAGCCCTAGCCCTAGCCCTAGCCCTAACCCTAACAATAACCCTAACCCTAACCCTTGCCCTAGCCCTAGCCTTAACCCTAGCCCTAGCCCTAACCCTAACCCTAACCCTATCCCTAGCCCTAGCCCTAACGAAACCCTAGACCTAGCCCTAGCGCTAGCCCTAGCCCTAGCCCTAACTCTAACACTAACCCTAGCCCTAGCCCTAACCCTAACCCTAAACCTAGCCCTAACCCTAACCCTAGCCCTAACCGTAACCCTAACCCTAACCCTAGCCCTAGCCCTAAACCCAATCCTAACCCTAGCCCTAGACCTAGCCCTAAACCTAACCCTAACCCTAGCCCTAGCCCTAGCCCTAGCCCTAGCCCTAGCCCTAACCCTAACCCTAAACCTAGCCCTAACGCTAGCCCTAACCCTAACCCTAACCCTAACCCTAACCCTAAACCTTGCCCTAGCCCTAGGCTTAACCCTAGCACTAGCCCTAAACCTAACTCTAGCCCTAACCCTAACCCTAGACCTACCATTAACCCTAACCCTAACCCTAGCCCTAGCCATAGCCCTAGCCGTAACCCAAACCCTGACCCTAACCCTAACCCTAACCCTTGCCCTAGTCCTAGCCTTAACCCTAGCCCTAACCCTAACCCTAAACCTAACGTTAACCCTTGCCCTAGCCCTAGCCCTAACCCTAACAATAACCCTAACCCTAACCCTAACCCTAACCCTAGCCCTAGCCTTAACCCTAGCCCTAACCCTAACCCTAACCCTAACCCTAACCCAAACCCTAGCCCTAGCCCTAGTCCTAAAACTAACCCTAACCCTAACCCTAACCCTAAGCCTTGCCCTAGCCCGAGCCTTAACCCTAGACCTAGCCCAAACCCTAACCCTAACGCTAGCCCTAGCCCTAGCTCTAACCCTAACACTAACCCTAGCCCTAGCCCTAACCCTAACCCTAACCCTAAACCTAGTCCTAACCCTAATCCTAGCCCTAAACCTAACCCTAACCCTAACCCTAGCCCTAGCACTAAACCTAACCCTAAACCTAACCCTAGCCCTAGACCTAGCCCTAACCCTAACCCTAAACCTAGCCCTATCCCTAGCCCTAGGACTTGCCCTAACCCTAACCCTAACCCTAACCCTAACCCTAACCCTAGCCTAAGCCCTAGCCCTAGCCCTAACCCTAACCCTAACCCTAGCCCTAGCCCTAGCCCTAGGCCTAGCCCTAACCCTAGCCCTAACCCTAACCCTAGCCCAAGCCGTAGCCCTAGCCCTAGCCCTAGACCTAACCCTAACCCAAAACCTAACCCTAGCCCTAGCCCTACCCTAACCCTAACACTAAACCTAGCCTTAACCCTAGCCTTAGCCCAAAACCTAACCCTAGCCCTAACCCTAACCCTAACTCTAACCCTAACCCTAGCCCTAACCCTAACCCTAGCCCTAGCCCTAACCCTAACGCTAACCCTAAACCTAACCCTAGCCCTATACCTAGTCGTAACACAAACCCTAACCCTAACCCTAACCCTTGCCCTAGCCCTAGACTTAACCCTAGCCCTAGCACTAACCCTAACCCTAAGCCTAGCCCTAGACCTAGCCCTAGCCCTAACGTTAACCCAAACCCTAACCCTAGCACTAGCCCTAGCCCTAGCCCTAGCCCTAGCCCTAACCCTAACCCTAACCCTAACACTAACCCCAACCCTTGCCCTAGCCCTAGCCTGAACCCTAGCCCTAGCCCTAAACCTAACCCTAGCCCTAGCCCTAGCCCTAGCCCTAGCCGTAGCCCTAACCCTAACCCTAACCCTAACCCTAGCCCTAGCCCTAGGCCTAACCCAAATCCTAGCCCTAGCCCTAGCCCTAAACGTAACCCTAACCCTAGCCCTAACCCTAACCCTAACCCTAGCCCTAGCCCTAAACCTAACCCTAACCCAAGCCCTAGACATAGCCCTAAACCTAACCCTAACGCTAGCCCTAGCCCTAGCCCTAGCCCTAACCCTAACCCTAACCCTAAACCTATCCCAAGCCCTAGCCCTAGCCCTAACCCAAGCCCTAGCCCTAACCCTAACCCAAAACCTAATCCTAGCCCTAGCCCTAGCCCTAACACTAACCCTAACCCTAACCCTAAGCCTTGCCCTAGCCCTAGCCCTAACCCTAGCCCTAGCCTTAGCCCTAGCCCTAACCCTAACCCTAAACCTAACCCTAGCCCAAGCCTTAGCCCTAGCCCTAACCCTAGCCCTAGCCCTAACCCTAACCCTAACCCTAACCCTAACCCTAACCCTAAACCTTGCCATAGCCCTAGCCTTAACCCTAACCCTAGCCCTAGCCCTAACCCTAACCATAACCCTAGCCCTAGCCCTAACCCTAACCCTAACCCTAAACCTAACCCTATCCCTAGCCCTAGCCATAGCCCTAACCCAAACCCTAGCCCTAGCCCTAGCGCTATCCCTAGCCATAGCCCTAACCCTAACCCTAACCCTAGCCCTAGCCCTAACCCTAACCCTAACCCTAAACCTAGCCCTAACCCTAACCTTAACCCTAACCCTAGCCCTAGCCCTAAACCTAACCATAACCCTATACCTAGACCTAGCCCTAACCCTAACCCTAACCCTAACCCTAGCCCTAGCCCTAGCCCTAGCGCTAGCCCTATCCCTAACCCTAATTCTAGCCCTAACCCTAACTCTAATCCTAAACCTAGCCCTAGCCCTATCCCTAGACCTAGCCCTTGCCCTAAACCTAACCCTAGCCCTAGCCCTAACCCTAACCCTAACCCTCGCCCTAACCCTAACCCTAGCCCTAGCCCTAGCCCTAACCTTAACCCTAACCCAAACCCTAACCCTAGCCCTAGCCATAGCCCTAACCCAAACCGTAGCCGTACCCCTAGCGCTAGCCCTAGCACTAGCCCTAACCCTAACCCCAACCCTAGCCCTAGCCCTAAACCTAACCCTAACCCTAAACCTAGCCCTAACCCTAAACCTAGCCCTAACCCTAACCCTAACACTAACCCTAGCCCTAGCCCTAAACCTAACCCTAAGTCTATCCCTAGACCTAACCCTAACCATAACCCTAACCCTAGACCTAGCCCTAACCCTAACCCTAACCCTAACCGTAGCTCTAGCCATAGCCCTAACCCAAACCCTAGCCCTAGCCCTAACCATAACCCTAACCCTAACCCTAGCTCTCGACCTAAACCTAACCCTAACCCTAGCCCTAGACCTTGCCCTAACGCTAACCCTAACCCTAGCCCTAGCCCTAGCCCGAGGCCTAGCCCTAACCCTAACCCTAACCCTAGCCCAAGCCTTAGCCCTAGCCCTAACCCTAGCCCTAGCCCTAACCATAACCGAAACACGAACCCTAGCCCTAGCCCTAACCCTAACCCTAACCCTAGCCCTAGCACTAGCCCTAGACCTAACCCTAACCCTAACCCTAGCCCTAGCCCTAGCCCTAACCCTAACCCTAACCCTAAATTTAGCCCTAGCCATAGCCCTTACCCAAACCCTAGCCCTAGCCCTAGCGCTATCACTAGCCCTAGCCCTAACCCTAACCCTAACCCTAGCCCTAGCCCTAACCCTAACCCTAACCCTAAACCTAGCCCTAACCCTAAACCTAGCCCTAACCCTAACACTAACCCTAGCCCTAGCCCTAAACCTAACCCTAACCCTATCCCTAGACCTAGCCCTAACCCTAACCCTAACCCTAACCCTAGCCCTAGCCCTAGCCCTAGCCCTAACCCTAAAACTAACCCTAGCCCTAACCCTAACCCTAGCCCTAACCCTAACCCTAGCCCTAACCCTAACCCTAACCCTAACCATAACCATAACTATAACCCTAACCCTAGCCCTAGCCCTATCCCTAGACCTAGCCCTAGCCCAAGTCTAAACCTAGCCCTAGCCCTAGCCCTAAACCTAACCCTAACCCTCGCCCTAAACCTAACCCTAGCCCTAGCCCTAACCCTAACACTGACCCTAACTCTAGCCCTTACCCTAACCCTAAAATAGCGCTAGCCCTAGCCCAAATTCTAGCCCTAGACCTAACCCTAAACCTAACCCTAACCCTAGCCCTAGCCCTAGCCCTAGCCCTAACCCTAAAACTAACCCTAGCCCTAACCCTAACCCTAGCCCTAACCCTAACCCTAGCCCTAACACTAACCCTAACCCTAACCCTAACCCTAGCCCAAGCTGTAGTCCTAGCCCTAACCCTAGCCCTAACCCTAACCCTAGCCCAAGCCCTAGCCCTAGCCCTAGCCCTAGAACAAACCCTAACCCAAACCCTAACCCTAGCCCTAGCCCTAGCCCTAGCCATAACCCTAACACTAAACCTAGCCTTAACCCTAGCCCTAGCCCAAACCCTAACCCTAGCCCTAACCCTAACCCTAACCCTAACCCAAACCCTAGCCCTAGCCCTAGCCCTAGCCCTAGCCCTAACCCTAACACCTAGCACTAGCACTAGCCCTAGCCCTAGCCCTAGCCATAACCCTAACCCTAAACCTAACCCTAAACCTAACCCTAGCCCTAAACCTAACTCTAGCCCTAGCCCTAACCCTAACCCCAACCCTAGCCCTAGCCCTAGCCCTAGACCTAGCCAAAACCTAGCCCTAGCCCTAGACCTAGCCCTAAGCCTAGCCCTAGCCTTAGCCCTAGCCCTACCCTAACAATAACCCTAACCCTTACCTAGCCCTAGCCCTAGCCCTAACCATAGCCCTAACCCAAACCCTAGCCCTAGCCCTAACCATAACCCTAAACCTAACCCTAGCTCTAGCCCTAAACCTAACCCTAACCCTAGACCTAGACCTAGCCCTAACGCTAACCCTAGCCCTAACCCTAACCCTAACGCTAACCCTAACCCTAGCCCTAACCCTAACCCTAACCCTAACCCTAGCCCAAGCCTTAGCCCTAGCCCTAACCCTAGCCCTAGCCCTAACCCTAACCGAAACACTAACCCTAACCCTAGCCCTAACCCTAACCCTAACCCTAACCCTAACCCTAACCCTAAACCTTGCCCTAGCCCTAGCCTTAACCCTAGCCCTAGCCCTAGCCCTAACCCTAACCCTAACCCTAACCCTGGCCCTAGCCCTAGCCCTAACCCTAAACCTAACCCTAACCCAAGTCCTAGCCATAGCCCTAACCCAAACCGTAGCCCTAGACCTAGCACTATCCCTAGCCCTAGCCATAACCCTAACCCTAACCCTAGCCATAGCCCTAACCCTAACCCTAACCCTAAACCTAGCCCTAACCCTAAAACTAGCCCTAACCCTAACCCTAACCCTATCTAGCCCTAGTCCTAAACCTAACCCTAACCCTATCCCTAGACCTAGCCCTAACCCTAACCCTAACCCTAACCCTAGCCCTAGCCCTAGCCCTAGCCCTAACACTAACCCTAACCATAGCCCTTACCCTAACTCTAACCCTAACCCTAGCCCTAGCCCTATCCCTAGCCCTAGCCCTAGCCCTAAACCTAACCCTAGCCCTAGCCCTAACCCTAATCCTAACCCTCGCCCTAACCCTAACCCTAGCCCTAACCCTAAACCTAGCCCAAGCCGTAGTCCTAACCCTAGCCCTAGCTCTAACCCTAACCCTAGCCCAAGCCCTAGCCCAAGCCCTAGCCCTAGAGCTAACCCTAACCCAAACCCTAACCCTAGCCCTAGCCCTAGCCCTAGCCCTAACCCTAACACTAACCCTATCCCTAACCCTAACCCTAGCCAAATCTAACCCTAGCCCTAACCCTAACCCTAACCCTAGCCCAAGCCGTAGTCCTAACCCTAGCCCTAGCTCTAACCCTAACCCTAGCCCAAGCCCTAGCCCAAGCCCTAGCCCTAGAGCTAACCCTAACCCAAACCCTAACCCTAGCCCTAGCCCTAGCCCTAGCCCTAACCCTAACACTAACCCTAGCCTTAACCCTAGCCCTAGCCCAAACCCTAACCCTAGCCCTAACCCTAACCCTAACCCTAGCCCTAACCCTAACCCTAGCCCTAGCCCTAACCCTAACGCTAACCCTAAATCTAACCCTAGCCCTAGCCCTAGCCCTAGCCCTAGCCGTAACCCTAACCCTAACCCTAACCCTAACCCTAACCCTAACCCTTGCCCTAGCCCTAGACTTAACCGAGGCCAAGCCCTAACCGTAACACTAACCCTAGCCCTCGCCCTAGCCCTAGCCCTAACCCTAACCCAAACCCTAAACCTAGCCCTAGCCCTAGCCCGAGCCGTAACCCTAACCGTAAACCCACCCCTTGCCCTAGCCCTAGCCTGAACCCTAGCCCTAGCCCTAAACCTAACCCTAGACCTAGCCCTAACCCTAACGCTAGCCCTAGCCCTAGCCCTAACCATAACCCTAATCCTAGCCCTAGACCTAACCCTAACCCTAACCCTAACCCTAAACCTAGTCCTAACCCTAATCCTAGCCCTAAACCTAACCCTAACCCTAACCCTATCCCTAGACCTAGCCCTAACCCTAACCCTAACCCTAACCCTAGCCCTAGCCCTAGACCTAGACCTAGCCCTAACCCTAACCCTAACCATAGCCCTAACCCTAACTCTAACCCTAACCCTAGCCCTAGCCCTATCCCTAGCCCTAGCCCTAGCCCTAAACCTAACCCTAGCCCTAGCCCTAACCCTAATCCTAACCCTCGCCCTAACCCTAACCCTAGCCCTAGCACTAACCCTAACCCTGACCCTAACTCTAGCCCTTGCCCTAACCCTAAAATAGCGCAAGCCCTAGCCCAAGTCCTAGCCCTAGACCTAACCCTAAACCTAAACCTAACCCTAGCCCTAGCCCTAGCCCTAACCCTAAAACTAACCCTAGCCCTAACCCTAACCCTAGACCTAACCCTAAACCTAGCCCTAACCCTAACCCTAACCCTAACCCTAACCATAACTATAACCCTAACCCTAGCCCTAGCCCTATCCCTAGACCTAGCCCTAGCCCTAAACCTAACCCTAGCCCTAGCCCTAACCCTAACCCTAACCCTCGCCCTAAACCTAACCCTAGCCCTAGCCCTAACCCTAACACTGACCCTAACTCTAGCCCTTACCCTAACCCTAAAATAGCGCTAGCCCTAGCCCAAGTCCTAGCCCTAGACCTAACCCTAAACCTAACCCTAACCCTAGCCCTAGCCCTAGCCCTAGCCCTAACCCTAAAACTAACCCTAGCCCTAACCCTAATCCTAGCCCTAACCCTAACCCTAGCCCTAACACTAACTCTAACCCTAACCCTAACCCTAGCCCAAGCTGTAGTCCTAGCCCTAACACTAGCCCTAACCCTAACCCTAGCCCAAACCCTAGCCCTAGCCCTAGCCCTAGAACAAACCCTAACCCAAACCCTAACCCTAGCCCTAGCCCTAGCCCTAGCCCTAACCCTAACACTAAACCTAGCCTTAACCCTAGCCCTAGCCCAAACCCTAACCCTAGCCCTAACCCTAACCCTAACCCTAACCCAAACCCTAGCCCTAGCCCTAGCCCTAGCCCTAGCCCTAACCCTAACACCTAGCACTAGCACTAGCCCTAGCCCTAGCCCTAGCCATAACCCTAACCCTAAACCTAACCCTAAACCTAACCCTAGCCCTAAACCTAACTCTAGCCCTAGCCCTAACCCTAACCCCAACCCTAGCCCTAGCCCTAGCCCTAGACCTAGCCCTAAACCTAGCCCTAGCCCTAGACCTAGCCCTAAGCCTAGCCCTAGCCTTAGCCCTAGCCCTACCCTAACAATAACCCTAACCCTTACCTAGCCCTAGCCCTAGCCCTAACCATAGCCCTAACCCAAACCCTAGCCCTAGCCCTAACCATAACCCTAAACCTAACCCTAGCTCTAGCCCTAAACCTAACCCTAACCCTAGACCTAGACCTAGCCCTAACGCTAATCCTAGCCCTAACCCTAACCCTAACGCTAACCCTAAACCTAGCCCTAACCCTAACCCTAACCCTAACCCTAGCCCAAGCCTTAGCCCTAGCCCTAACCCTAGCCCTAGCCCTAACCCTAACCGAAACACTAACCCTAACCCTAGCCCTAACCCTAACCCTAACCCTAACCCTAACCCTAACCCTAACCCTAAACCTTGCCCTAGCCCTAGCCTTAACCCTAGCCCTAGCCCTAGCCCTAACCCTAACCCTAACCCTAACCCTGGCCCTAGCCCTAGCCCTAACCCTAAACCTAACCCTAACCCAAGCCCTAGCCATAGCCCTAACCCATACCGTAGCCCTAGCCCTAGCACTATCCCTAGCCCTAGCCATAACCCTAACCCTAACCCTAGCCATAGCCCTAACCCTAACCCTAACCCTAAACCTAGCCCTAACCCTAAAACTAGCCCTAACCCTAACCCTAACCCTATCTAGCCCTAGTCCTAAACCTAACCCTAACCCTATCCCTAGACCTAGCCCTAACCCTAACCCTAACCCTAACCCTAGCCCTAGCCCTAGCCCTAGCCCTAACACTAACCCTAACCATAGCCCTTACCCTAACTCTAACCCTAACCCTAGCCCTAGCCCTATCCCTAGCCCTAGCCCTAGCCCTAAACCTAACCCTAGCCCTAGCCCTAACCCTAATCCTAACCCTCGCCCTAACCCTAACCCTAGCCCTAGCCTTAACCATAACCCTGACCCTAACTCTAGCCCTTGCCCTAACCCTAAAATAGCGCAAGCCCTAGCCCAAGTCCTAGCCCTAGACCTAACCCTAAACCTAACCCTAACCCTAGCCCTAGCCCTAGCCCTAGCCCTAACCCTAACACTAACCCTATCCCTAACCCTAACCCTAGCCTAACCCTAACCCTAGCCCTATTCCTAACCCTAACCCTAACCCTAGCCCAAGCCGTAGTCCTAACCCTAGCCCTAGCTCTAACCCTAACCCTAGCCCAAGCCCTAGCCCAAGCCCTAGCCCTAGAGCTAACCCTAACCCAAACCCTAACCCTAGCCCTAGCCCTAGCCCTAGCCCTAACCCTAACACTAACCCTAGCCTTAACCCTAGCCCTAACCCAAACCCTAACCCTAGCCCTAACCCTAACCCTAACCCTAGCCCTAACCCTAACCCTAGCCCTAGCCCTAACCCTAACGCTAACCCTAAATCTAACCCTAGCCCTAGCCCTAGCCCTAGCCCTAGCCGTAACCCTAACCCTAACCCTAACCCTAACCCTAACCCTAACCCTAACCCTTGCCCTAGCCCTAGACTTAACCCTAGCCAAGCCCTAACCGTAACACTAACCCTAGCCCTCGCCCTAGCCCTAGCCCTAACCCTAACCCAAACCCTAAACCTAGCCCTAGCCCTAGCCCGAGCCATAAACCTAACCGTAAACCCAACCCTTGCCCTAGCCCTAGCCTGAACCCTAGCCCTAGCCCTAAACCTAACTCTAGACCTAGCCCTAACCCTAACGCTAGCCCTAGCCCTAGCCCTAACCATAACCCTAATCCTAGCCCTAGACCTAACCCTAACCCTAACCCTAACCCTAAACCTAGTCCTAACCCTAATCCTAGCCCTAAACCTAACCCTAACCCTAACCCTATCCCTAGACCTAGCCCTAACCCTAACCCTAACCCTAACCCTAGCCCTAGCCCTAGACCTAGACCTAGCCCTAACCCTAACCCTAACCATAGCCCTAACCCTAACTCTAACCCTAACCCTAGCCCTAGCCCTATCCCTAGCCCTAGCCCTAGCCCTAAACCTAACCCTAGCCCTAGCCCTAACCCTAATCCTAACCCTCGCCCTAACCCTAACCCTAGCCCTAGCACTAACCCTAACCCTGACCCTAACTCTAGCCCTTGCCCTAACCCTAAAATAGCGCAAGCCCTAGCCCAAGTCCTAGCCCTAGACCTAACCCTAAACCTAAACCTAACCCTAGCCCTAGCCCTAGCCCTAGCCCTAACCCTAACACTAAACCTATCCCTAACCCTAACCCTAGCCTAACCCTAACCCTAGCCCTAACCCTAACCCTAACCCTAACCCTAGCCCAAGCCGTAGTCCTAGCCCTAGCCCTAGCTCTAACCCTAACCCTAGCCCAAGCCCTAGCCCAAGCCCTAGCCCAAGCCCTAGACCTAGAGCTAACCCTAACCCAAACCCTAACCCTAACCCTAGCCCTAGCCCTAGCCCTAGCCCTAACCCTAACACTAACCCTAGCCCTAACCCTAATCCTAGCCCTAACCCTAACCCTAGCCCTAACCCTAACCCTAACCCTAAACCTAACGCTAACCCTAGCCCAAGCCATAGTCCTAGCCCTAAGCCTAGCCCTAGCCCTAACCCTAACCCTAACCCTAAACCTAAACCTAGCCCAAACCCTAACCCTAGCCCTAACCATAACCCTAACCCTAACCCTAAATCTAGCCCTAAACCTAACCGTAAACCTAGCCCTAGACCTAGCCCTAACGCTAACCCTAACCCTAGCCCTAGCCCTAGCCCGAGGCCTAGCCCTAACCGTAAAACTAACTCTAACCCTAGCCCTAGACTTAGCCCTAGACCTAACCCTAGCCCTAGCCCTAACCCTAACCCTAACCCTAACCCTAGCCCTAGCCATAGCCCTAACCCAAACCCTAGCACTAGCCCTAGCGCTATCCCTAGCCCTAACCCTAACACTAACCCCAACCCTAGCCCTAGCACTAGACCTAGACCTAGCCCTAACCCTAGCCCAAGCCTTAGCCCTAGCCCTAACCCTAGCCCTAGCCCTAACCCTAACCGAAACTCTAACCCTAGCCCTAGCCCTAACCCTAACCCTAACCCTAACCCTAACCCTAACCCTAAACCTTGCCCTAGCCCTAGCCTTAACCCTAGCCCTAGCCCTAGCCCTAACCCTAACCCTAACCCTAGCCCTAGCACTAGCCCTTGCCCTAGCCCTTGCCATAGCCCTAGCCCTAGCCCTAACCCTAACCCAAACCCTAACCCTAATCCCAGCCCTAACCCTAACACTAGCCCTACCCTAAATCTTACCCTAACCCTAGCCCTAGCCCTAGGATTGCCCTAGCCCTAACCCTAACACTAACCCTGACCCTAAACCTAGCCCTAGACCTAGCCCTAGCCCTAGCCATAACCCTTGCGCTAGGTCTAGAGCTAGCCATAACCGGAACCCTAACCCTAAACCTAGCCCTAACCAGAACCCTAGCCCTAACCCTAAACCTAACCCTAGCCCTAGCCCTAGCCCTAGACCTAACCCTAACCCAAACCCTAACCCTAATCCTAACCCTAGACCTAGGCTTAGCCCTAGCCGTAGC
>OX463241.1:65682549-65685049 GCA_949820135.1 Sylvilagus floridanus | reverse complement strand
CCCTAGCCCTAATCCTAACCCTATACCTGACCCTAAACCTAGACCTAGCCCTAGCCGTAGCCCTAAACCTAACCCTAACCCTAGCCCTAGCCCTAGCCCTAGACCTAAACTTAACCCAAACCCTAACCCTAGACCTAGCGCTAGCCCTAAACCTAACACTAACCCGAGCCCTAACCCTAACCCTAGCCCTAACCATAACCCTAGCCCTAACCCTAACCGTAACCCTAACCCTAACCCTAGAACTATTCCTAACACTAGCCCTAGCCCTAAACCTAACGCTAACCCTAACCCTAGCCCTAGCCCTAGCCGTAACCCTAACCCTAACCCTAACCCTAACCCTAAAACTTGCCCTAGCCAAAGGCTTAACCCTAGCCCTAGCCCTAACCCTAACCCTAGACCTAACCCTAACCCTAGCCCTAGAATTAACCCTAACCCTAACCCTAACCCTAGCCTTAGCCCTAGCCCTAGCCCTAGCCCTAACCCTAACCCTAAACCTAGCCCTAGATCTAACCCTAACCCTAGCCCTAACCCTAACCATAATCCTAACCCTAAACCTAGCCCAAGCCGTAGTACTAGCCCTAGCCCTAGCCCTAGCCCTAACCCTAACCCTAGCCCAAGCCCTAGCCCTAGCCCTAGCCCTAGACCTAAACTTAACCAAACCCTAACCCTGGTCCTAGCCCTAGCCATAGCACTAGCCCTAACCCTAACACTAACCCGAGCCCTAACCCTAACCCTAGCCCTAACCATAACCCTAGCCCTAACCTAACCCTAACCCTAACCCTAGCCTTATCCCTAACCCTAGCCCTAGCCCTAACCCTAACGCTAACCCTAACCCTAACATAGCCCTAACCCTAGCCCTAGCCGTAACCCTAACCCTAATCCTAACCCTAACCCTAACCCTAAACCTTGCCCTAGCCCTAGGCTTAACCCTAGCACTAGCCCTAAACCTAACTCTAGCCCTAACCCTTACCCTAGACCTAGCATTAACCCTAACCCTAACCCTAAACCTAGCCCTAGCCCTAGCCCTAACCCTAACCCTAACCCTAACCCTAGCCCTAGCCTAAGCCCTAGCCCTAGCCCTAACCCTAACCCTAACCCTGACCCTAACCCTAACCCTAGCCCTAGCCCTAGCCCTAGCCGTAACCCTAACCCTAACCCTAACCCTGACCCTAAAACTTGCCCTAGCCATAGGCTTAACCCTAGCCCTAGCCCTAACCCTAACCCTAGACCTAACCCTAACCCTAGCCCTAGCATTAACCCTAACCCTAACCCTAGCACTAGCCGTAACCCAAACCCTACAACTAACCCTAACCCTAACCCTAACCCTAACCCTAACCCTTGCCCTAGCCCTAGACTTAACCCTAGCCCTAGCCCAACCCTAACCCTAAACCTAACGCTAAACCTTTCCCTAGCCCTAGCCTTAACCCAAGCCCTAGCCCTAACCCTAACACTAGCCATAGCCCTATCCCTAGCCCTAGTCCTAGCCCTAACCCTAAACATAGCCCTAGCCCTAGCCCTAGCCCTTTCCCTAACCCTAACACTAACCCTAACCCTAACCCTTGCCCTATCCCTAACCTTAATCCTAGCCCTAGCCCTAACCCTAACACTAACCCTAGCCCTAGCCCTAACCCTAACCCTAAACCTAAACCTAGCCCTAACTCTAACCCTAGCCCTAACCATAACCCTAACCCTAACCCTAGCCCTAGCCCTAAACCCAATCCTAAGCCTAGCCATAGACCTAGCCCTAAGCCTAACCCTAACCCTAATCCTAGCCCTAGCCCTAGACCTAACCCTAAACCTAACCCTAACCCTAGCCCAAGCCCTAGCCCTAGCCCTAGACCTAACCCTAACCCTAGCCCTAGCCAAAACCCTAACCCTAAACCTAACCCTTGCCCTAGGCCTGGCCCTAGCCCTAGACCTAGCCCTAACCCTAACACTAACCCTAGCCCTAGCCCTAACCCTAACCCTAAACCTAAACCTAGCCCTAACTCTAACCCTAGCCCTAACCGTAACACTAACCCTAACCCTAGCCCTAGCCCTAAACCCAATCCTAAGCCTAGCCATAGACCTAGCCCTAACCCTAAACCTAACCCTAATCCTAGCCCTAGCCCTAGTCCTAGCCCTAACCCTAAACCTAACCCTAACCCTAGCCCAAGCCCTAGCCCTAGACCTAACACTAACCCTAGCCCTAGCCAAAACCCTAACCCTAACCCTAACCCTTGCCCTAGCCCTGGCCCTAGCCTTAGCCCTAGCCCTAACCCTAACCCTAGCCATAGCCCTAGCCCTAGGCCTAGCCCTAACCCTAACCCTAACCCTAACCCTAAACCTAAACCTAGCCCTAACCCTAACCGTAGCCCTAGTCCTAACCCTAACCCTAACCCTAGCCCTAGCCCTAGCCCTAGACCTAGCCCTAACTCTAGCCCTAGCCTTAGCCCTAGCCCTAGCCCTAACCCTAACCCTAACCCTAGCCCTAACCCTAACCCTAGCCCTAACCCTAACC
>OX463241.1:65630049-65637549 GCA_949820135.1 Sylvilagus floridanus | reverse complement strand
ACCCTAGCCCTAAACCTAACCCTAGCCCTAACGCTAACCCTAACCCTAACCCTAGCCCTAACCCTAACCCTAACCCTAGGCAAAGCCCTAACCCTAGCCCTAGCCCTAACACTAGCACTAGCCCTAAACCTAGCCCTAGACCTAACACTAAACCTAGCCCTAGCCCAGCCCTAGCCCTAGCCCTAGCCCTAACCCTAACACTAACCCTAGCCCTAACCCTAACCCTAGCCCTAACACTAACCCTAGCCCTAAGCCTAAACCTAACCCTCACACTAACCCTAACCCTAGCCATAACACTAACCCTAGCCCTAGCTCTAACCCTAACCCTAACCCTAACCCTAGCCCTAGCCATAGCCCTAGCCGTAATCCAAACCCTAACCCTAACCCTAACCCTAACCCTTGCCCTAGCCCTAGCCTTAACCCTAGCCCTAACCCTAACCCTAAACCTAACGTTAACCCTTGCCCTAGCCCTAGCCTTAACCCTAGCCCTAGCCCTATCCCTAACCCTAGCCCTAGCCCTATCCTTAGCCCTAGCCCTAGCCCTAACCCTAAACCTAACCCTAGCCCTAGCCCTAGCCCTAGCCCTAGCCCTAACCCTAACACTAACCCTAAAAATAACCCTTGCCCTAGCCCTAGCCTTAACCCTAGCCCTAGCCCTAACCCTAACCCTAACCCGAGCCCTAGCCCTAGCCCTAACCAAACCCTAGCCCTAGCCCTAGCGCTAGCCCTAGCCCTAGCCCTAACTCTAACACTAACCCTAGCCCTAGCCCTAACCCTAACCCTAAACCTAGCCCTAACCCTAACCCTAGCCCTAACCGTAACCCTAACACTAACCCTAACCCTAGCCCTAAACCCAATCCTAACCCTAGCCCTAGACCTAGCCATAACCCTAACCCTAACCCAAGCCCTAGCCCTAGCCCTAGCCCTAACCCTAACCCTAACCCTAACCCTAACCCTAAACCTTGCCCTAGCCCTAGGCTTAACCCTAAAACTAGCCCTAAACCTAACTCTAGCCCTAACCCTAACCCTAGACCTACCATTAACCCTAACCCTAAACCTAAACCTAGCCCTAGCCCTAGCCCTATCCCTAGCCCTAGCCCTCACCCTAACCCTAGCACTAGCCCTAGCCCTAGCCCTAACACTATCCCTAACCCTAAACCTAGTCCTAGCCCTAGCCCTAGCCCTTGCCCTAGCCCTAGCCCTAGCCCTAACCCTAAACCTAACCCTAAACCTAATCCTAGCCCTAACCCTAACACTAGCCCTACCCTAAATCTTACCCTAACCCTTGCCCTAGCCCTAGGATTGCCCTAGCCCTAACCCTAACACTAAACCTGACCCTAAACCTAGCCCTAGACCTAGCCCTAGCCCTAGCCATAACCCTTGCGCTAGGCCTAGACCTAGCCATAACCGGAACCCTAACCCTAAACCTAGCCCTAACCAGAACCCTAGCCCTAACCCTAAACCTAACCCTAGCCCTAGCCCTAGCCCTAGACCTAACCCTAACCCAAACCCTAACCCTAAACCTAACCCTAGACCTAGGCCTAGCCCTAGCCGTAGCCCTAACCCTAACCCTAACCATAACCCTAACCTAGCCCTATCCCTAGCCCTAGCCCTAGCCCTAACCCTAACCCTAACCCTAGCCCTAACCCTAGCACTAGCCCTAACCCTAACCCTAGCCCTAGCTCTAGCCCTAGACCTAACCCTAACCCAAACCCTAACCCTAAACCTAACCCTAGACCTAGGCCTAGCCCTAGCCGTAGCCCTAACCCTAACCCTAACCCTAACCTAACCCTAGCCCTAGCCATAGCCCTAGCCCTAACACTAGCACTAACCCTAGCCCTAGACCTAACCCTAGCCCTAGCCCTAACCCTAACCCTAACCCTAACCCTAGCCCTAGCCTAACCCTAGCCCTAGCCCTAAACCTAACCCTAATCCTAAAACTAACCCTAGCCCTAAACAAAACCATAGCCCTAGCCCTAACCCTAACGCTAACCCTAAACCTAACCCTAGCCCTAGCCCTAGCCCTAGCCGTAAGCCTAACACTAACCCTAACACTAACCCTAACCCTAACCCTTGTCCTAGCCCTGGCCTTAACCCTCGCCCTAGCCCTAAACCTAACCCTAAACCTAGCCCTAGCCCTAGCTCTAGTCCTAACCATAACCCTATCCCTAACCCTAACACTAGCCCTAGCCCTAGGATTGCCCTAGCCCTAACCCTAACACTAAACCTGACCCTAAACCTAGCCCTAGACCTAGCCTTAGCCCTAGCCATAACCCTTGCGCTAGGCCTAGACCTAGCCATAACCGGAACCCTAACCCTAAACCAAGCCCTAACCAGAACCCTAGCCCTAACCCTAAACCTAACACTAGCCATAGCCCTAGCCCTAGACCTAACCCTAACCCAAACCCTAACCCTAAACCTAACCCTAGACCTAGGCCTAGCCCTAGCCGAACCCTAACTCTAACCCTAACCCTAACCCTAACCTAGCCCTATCACTAGCCCTAGCCCTAGCCCTAACCCTAACCCTAACCCTAGCCCTAACCCTAGCACTAGCCCTAACCCTAACCCTAACACTAACTCTAACCCTAGACCTAGCCTAAGCCCTAGCCATAGCCCTAACCCTAACCCTAACCCTGACCCTAACCCTAACCCTAGCCCTAGCCCTAGCCTAACCGTAACCCTAACCGAAACCCTAACCCTAAACCTAACCCTAGACCTAGGCCTAGCCCTAGCCCTAGCCCTAACCCTAACCCTAACCCTAACCTAACCCTAGCCCTAGCCATAGCTCTAGGCCTAACACTAGCACTAACCCTAACCCTAACCCTAGCCCTAACCCTAGCCCTAGCTCTAACCCTAACCCTAACCCTAACCCTAACCCTAGCCCTAGCCTAAGCCCTAGCCCTATCCCTAACCCTAACCAAACCCTGACCCTAACCCTAACCCTAGCCCTAGCTCTAGCCCTAGACCTAACCCTAACCCAAACCATAACCCTAAACCTAACCCTAGACCTAGGCCTAGCCCTAGCCGTAGCCCTAACCCTAACCCTAACCCTAACCTAGCCCTAGCTCTAGCCCTAGCCCTAGCCCTAGCCCTAGACCTAGCCCTAGCCATAACCCTAACCCTAATTCTAACCCTAACCCTAACCCTTATCCTAGCCCTGGACTTAACCCTAGCCCTAGCCCTAGCCCTAATCCTAACCCTAGCCCAAGCCCTAGCCCTAGCCCTAGCCCTAGACCTAACCCTAACCCAAACCCTAACCCTAGCCCTAGCCCTAGCCCTAGCCCTAACCCTAACAGTAACCCTAGAACTAACCCTAACCCTAGTCCTAACCCTAACCCTAGACCAAAACATAACCCTAACCCTAACCCTAACCCTAGCCCTAACCCTAACCCTAGCCCAAGCCCTAGCCCTAGCCTTAGCCCTACCTAACCCTAACCCAAACCCTAACCCTAGCCCTAGCCCTAGCCCTAGCCCTAACCCTAACAGTAATCCTAGCCCTAACACTAACCCTAGCCCTAACCCTAACCCTAATCCTAAAACTAACCCTAGCCCTAAACAAAACCATAGCCCTAGCCCTAACCCTAACACTAACCCTAACCCTAACCCTTGTCCTAGCCCTGGCCTTAACCGTCGCCCTAGCCCTAACACTAACCCTAAACCTAGCCCTAGCCTTAGCCCTAGCCCTAACCCTAACCCTAACCCTAACACTAGCCCTAGCCCTAGCCCTAACCCTAACACTAACCCTAACCATAAGCCTAACTCTAGCCCTAGCCCTAACCCTAACCCTAAACCTAACCCAAGCCCTAGCCCTAGCCCTAGCCCTAGCCCTAGCCCTAGCCCTGGCCCTAGCCCTAGCCCTAACCATAACGCTAACGCTAACCCTAGGCCTAACACTAACCCTAGCCCTAACACTAACCCTAACGCTAACCCTAGCCCTAACCCTAACCCTAGCCCTAACGCTAACCCTAACCGTAACCCTAGCCCTAACCCTAAACCTAACCCTAGGCCAAGCCCTAGCCCTAGCCCTAGCCCTAACACTAGCACTAGCCCTAAACCTAGCCCTAGCCCTAACAAAAAACCAAGCCCTAGCCCAGCCCTAAGCCTAGCCCTAGCCCTAACCCTAACACTAACCCTAGACCTAACCCTAACCCTAGCCCTAACACTAACCCAAGCCCTAAGCCTAAACCTAACCCTCACCCTAACACAAACCCTAGCAATAAACCCAACCCTAGCCCTAGCTCTAACCCTAACCATAACCCTAACCCTAACCCTAGCCCTAGCCATAGCCATAGCCGTAACCCAAACCCTAATCCTAACCCTAACCCTAACCCTTGCCCTAGCCCTAGCCTTAACCCTAGCCCTAGCCCTAACCCTAACCCTAAACCTAACGCTAAACCTTGCCCTAGCCCTAGCCTTAACCCTAGCCCTAGCCCTAACCCTAACCCTAGCCCTAGCCCTATCCTTAGCCCTAGCCCTAGCCCTAACCCTAAACCTAACCCTAGCCCTAGCCCTAGCCCTAGCCCTATCCCTAACCCTAACACTAACCCTAACCCTAACCCTTGCCCTAGCCCTAGCGTTAACCCTAGCCCTTGCCCTAACAATAACCCTAACCCTAGCCCTTGCCCTAGCCCTACCCAAACCCCAGCCCTACCCTAGCGCTAGCCATAGCCCTAGCCCAAACCCTAAACCAAACCCTAGCCCTAGCCCTAACCCTAACCATAAACCTAGACCTAAACCTAACCCTAGCCCTAACCGTAACCCTAACCCTAACCCTAGCCCTAGCCCTAAACCCAATCCTAACCCTAGTCCTAGACCTAGCCGTAACCCTAACCCTAACCCTAACCCTAATCCTAGCCCTAGCCCTTGCCCTAGCCCTAACCCTAAACCTAACCCTAACCCTAGCCCAAGCCCTAGCCCTAGACCTAACCCAGACCCTAGCACTAGCCATAACACTAATCCTAACCCTAACCCTAGCCCAAGCCGTAGTCCTAGCCCTAGCCCTAGCCCTAACCCTAACCCTAAACCTAACCCTAGTCCTAGCCAAGCCCTAATCCTAAACCTAACCCTAGCTCTAGCCCTAGCCCAAGCCCTAACCCTAACCCTAGCCCAAGCCCTAGCCCTAGAAATAACCCTAACCAAAACCCTAACCCTAGCCCTAGCCCTAGCCCTAGACCTAGCCCTAGCCCTAGACCTAGCCCTAGCCATAACCCTAACCCTAACCCTAACCCTAACCCTAACCCTAACCCTAACCCTTGTCCTAGCCCTGGCCTTAACCCTAGCCCTAACCGTAATCCTAACCCTAACCCTAGCCCAAGCCCTAGCCCTAGCCCTAGCCCTAGACCTAACCCTAACCCAAACCCTAACCCTAGCCCTAGGCCTAGCCCTAGCCCTCACCCTAACCCTAGCCCTCACCCTAACCCTAGCCCTAACCCTAACCCTAGACCTAAACCTAACCCTACCCCTAACCCTAACCCTAGCCCTAACCCTAACCCTAGCCCTAGCCCTAACCCTAACCCTAGCCCAAGCCCTAGCCCTATCCCTAGCCCTAGACCTAACCCTAACCCAAACCCTAACCCTTGCCCTAGCCCTAGCCCTAGCCCTAACCCTAACAGTAACCCTAGCCCTAACCCTAACCCTAGCCCTAACCCTAACCCTAGCCCTAAAACTAACCCTAACCCTAACCCTAGCCCTAACCCTAACCCTTGCCCTAACCCTAGCCTTAACCCTAGCCCTAGCCCTAACGCTAACCCTAACCCTAGACCTAGCCCTAGCCCTACCCAAACCCTAGCCCTAGCCCTAGCACTAGCCCTAGCCCAGCCCTAACCCTAACCCTAACCCTCGCCCTAGCCCTAACCCTAACCCTAAACCTAGCCCTAACTCTAACCCTAGCTCTAACCGTAACCCTAACTCTAACCCTAGCCCTAGCCCTAAACCCAATACTAACCCTAGCCCTAGAAATAGCCCTAACCCTAACCCTAACCCTAATCCTAGCCCTAGCACAAGCCCTAGCCCTAACCCAAAACCTAACCCTAACCCTGGCCCAAGCCCTAGCCCTAGACCTAACCCTAATCCTAGCCCTAGACAAAACCCTAACCCTAACCTTAACCCTTGCCCTAGCCCTAGCCCTAGCCCTAGCTCTAACCCTAACCCTAACCCTAGCCTTAACCCTAACCCTAGCCATAACCCTAACCCTAACCCTAACCCTAACCCTAACCCTAACCCTAACCGAAGCCGTAGTCCTAGCCCTAGCCCTAGCCCTAACCCTATCCCTAGGCCAAGCCCTAGCCCTAGCCCTAGCCCTAGACCTAACCCTAACCCAAACCCTAACCCTAGCCCTTGCCCTAGCCCTAGCCCTAGCCCTAACCCTAACAGTAACCCTAGCCCTAACCCTAACCCTAGCCCAAACCCTAACCCTAGCCTTAACCTAACCCTAACCCTAACCCTAATCCTAACCCTAGCCCTAACCCTAACCCTAGCCCTAGCCCTAACCCTAACGCTAACCCTAACCCTAACCCTAGCGCTAGACCTAGCCCTAGCCGTAAGCCTAACCCTAACCCAAACCCTAACCCTAACCCTAACCCTTGTCCTAGCCCTGGCCTTAACCGTCGCCCTAGCCCTAACACTAACCCTAAACCTAGCCCTAGCCCTAGCCCTAGCCCTAACCCTAACCCTAACCCTAACCCTAACACTAGCCCTAGCCCTAGCCCTAGCCCTAACCCTAACACTAACCCTAACCATAAGCCTAACACTAGCCCTAGCCCTAACCCTAACCCTAAACCTAACCCAAGCCCTAGCCCTAGCCCTAGCCCTAGCCCTAGCCCTAGCCCTAGCCCTAGCCCTGGCCCTGGCCCTAGCCCTAACCATAACCCTAACGCTAACCCTAGGCCTAACCCTAACCCTAGCCCTAACACTAACCCTAATGCTAACCCTAGCCCTAACCCTAACCCTAGCCCTAACGCTAACCCTAACCGTAACCCTAGCCCTAACCCTAACCCTAACCCTAGGCCAAGCCCTAGCCCTAGCCCTAGCCCTAACACTAGCACTAGCCCTAAACCTAGCCCTAGCCCTAATAAAAACCTAGCCCTAGCCCAGCCCTAAGCCTAGCCCTAGCCCTATCCCTAACACTAACCCTAGCCCTAACCCTAACCCTAGCCCTAACACTAACCCTAGCCCTAAGCCTAAACCTAACCCTCACCCTAACACTAACCCTAGCCATAAACCCAACCCTAGCCATAGCTCTAACCCTAACCATAACCCTAACCCTAACCCTAGCCCTAGCCATAGCCATAGCCGTAACCCAAACCCTAACCCTAACCCTAACCCTAACAGTTGCCCTAGCCCTAGCCTTAACCCTAGCCCTAGCCCTAACCCTAACCCTAAACCTAACGCTAAACCTTGCCCTAGCCCTAGCCTTAACCCTAGCCCTAGCCCTAACCCTAACCCTACCCCTAGCCCTATCCTTAGCCCTAGCCCTAGCCCTAACCCTAAACCTAACCCTAG
>OX463241.1:65617549-65620049 GCA_949820135.1 Sylvilagus floridanus | reverse complement strand
TAGCCCTGGCCCTAGCCCTAGCCCTAACCCTAACCCTAACGCTAACCCTAGCCCTAACCCTAACCCCAGCCCTAACCCTAACCCTAACGATAACCCTAGCCCTAACCCTAACCCTAGCCCTAACGCTAACCCTAACTCTAACCCTAGCCCTAACCCTAACCCTAACCCTAGGCCAAGCCTTAACTCCAGCCCTAGGCTTAGCCCTAGCCCTAGCCCTCACCCTAAACCTAACCCCAACCCTAGCCCTAGCCCTAGACCTAGACTTAACTCTAGCCCTAGCCTTAGCCCTAGCCCTAGCCCTAACCCTAAACCTAACCCTAGCCCAAACCGTAACCCTAGCCCTAACCCTAACCCTAGCCCTAACCCTAACCCTAGCCCAAGCCGTAGTCCTAGCCCTAGCCCTAGCCCTAACCCTAACCCTAACCCTAGCCCTAGCCCCAACCCTAACCCTAAACCTAACCCTAGCCCTAGCCCTAGCCCTAATCCTAACCCTAACCCTAGCCCAAGACCTAGCCCTAGCCCTAGCCCTAGACCTAAACCTAACCAAAACCCTAACCCTAGCCCTAGCCCTAGCCCTAGACCTAGACCTAGCCCTAGCCCTAGACCTAGCCCTAGCCGTAAACCTAACCCTAAACCTAACCCTAACCCTAACCCTTGTACTAGCCCTGGCCTTAACCCTCGCCCTAGCCCTAACCCTAACCCTAACCCTAGCCCTAGCCCTAGCCCTAGCCCTAACCCTAACCCTAGCCCAAGCCCTAGCCCTAGCCCTAGCCCTAGCCCTAGACCTAACCCTAACCCAAACCCTAACCCTAGCCCTAGCCCTAGCCCTAGTCCTAGCCCTAAACTTAACAGTAACCCTAGCCCTAACCCTAATCCTAGCCCTAACCCTAAACCTAGACCTAAACCTAACCCTAACCCTAAACCTAAACCTAGCCCTAACCCTAACCCTAGCCCTAGCCCTAACCCTAACTCTAACCCTAACCCTAACCCTAGCCCTAGCCCTAGCCCTAGCCCTAGCCCTAGCCGTGACCCTAACCCTAACCCTAACCCTAACCCTAACCCTAACCCTAACCCTAACCCTTGTCCTAGCCCTGGCCTTAACCCTCGCCCTAGCCCTAACCCTAACCCTAGCCCTAGCCCTAGCCCTAGCCCTAAACCTAACCCTAGCCCAAGCCCTAGCCCTAGCCCTAGCCCTAGACCTAACCCTAACCCAAACCCTAACCCTAGCCCTAGTCCTAGCCCTAGCCCTAACCCTAACACTAACCCTTGCCCTCGCCCTAGCCTTAACCCTAGCCCTAGCCCTAACCCTAACCCTAACACTAGCCCTAGCCCTAGCCCTAACCCTAACAATAACCCTATCCCAAGCCCTAGCCCTAGCCCTAGCCCTAACCCAAAACCTAGACCTAGCCCTAGCCCTAGCCCTAACCCTAAACCTAACCCTAGCCCTAGTCCTAACACTAACCCTAACAGTAAACCTAGCCCTAAACCTAACCCTCGCCCTAACCCTAACCCTAACCCTAACCCTGGCCCTACCCCTAAACCTAACCCTAACCCTAGCCCTAGACCTAGCCATAACTCTAACCCTAACGCTAAACCTAGCCCTAGCCCAAGCCCTAGCCCTAACCCTAACCCTAAACCTAACCATAGCCCAAGCCCTAGCCCTAGTCCTAACCCTAACCCTGGACCTAGCCCTAACTCTAACCCTAACCCTAGCCCTAGCCCTAGCCCTAAACCTAACCATAACAAAAACCCTAACCCTAGCCCTAGCCCTAGCCCTAGCCCTAGACCTAGCCCTAGCCCTAGACCTAGCCCAAGCCGTAACCCTAACCCTAAACTTAACCCTAACCCTAACCCTTGTCCTAGTCCTGGCCTTAACCCTCGCCCTAGCCCTAACCCTAACCCTAACCCTAGCCCTAGCCCTAGCCCTAGACCTAACCCTAACCATAGATCAAGCCCTAGCCCTAGCCCTAGCCCTAGACCTAACCCTAACCCAAACGCTAACCCTAGCCCTAGCCCTAGCCCTAGCCCTAACCCTAACACTAACCCTAACCCTAACCCTAACCCTAACCCTAACCCTAACCCTTGCCCTAGCCCTAGCCTTAAACCTAGCCCTAGCTAACCCTAACCCTAACCCTAGCCCTAGCCCTAGCCCTAGCCCTAGCCCTAACCCTAACAATAACCCTATCCCTAGCCCTAGCCCTAGCCCTAACCCAAAACCTAGCCCTAGCCCTAGCCCTAGCCCTAGCCCTAACCCTAACCCTAACACTAGCCATAGTCCTAACACTAACCCTAACCCTAAACCTAGCCCTAAACCTAACCCTCGCCCTAACACTAACCCTAACCCTAACCCTAGCCCTACCCCTAAACCTAACCCTAACCCTAGACCTAGCCAGGACTCTAACCCTAACCCTAACCCTAGCCCTAGCCCTAGCCCTAGCCCTAACACTAACCCTAAATCTAACCATAGCCCAAGCCCTAGCCCTAGTCCTAACCCTAACCC
>OX463241.1:65595049-65597549 GCA_949820135.1 Sylvilagus floridanus | reverse complement strand
CACTAACGTTAACCCTAACCCTAACCCTAGCCCTAGCACTAGCCATAGCCGTAACCCTAACACTAACCCTAACCCTAACCCTTGCCCTAGCCCAAGCCTTAACCCTAGCCCTAGCCCTAACCCTAACCCTAACCCTAGCCCTAGCCCTAGCCCTAATCCTAACAATTCCCTAACCCTAGCCCTAGCCCTAGCCCTAGCCCTAACCCAAACCCTAGCCCTAGCCCTAGCCGTAGCCCTAGCCCTAACTCAAACCCTAACCCTAGCCCTAGTCCTAACCCTAACCCTAACCCTAAACCTAGCCCTAACCCTAACCCTAGCCCGAACCCTAAACCTAACCATAACCCTAGCCCTACCCCTAACCTAACCCTAACCCTAGCCCTAGACCTAGCCCTAACTCTAACCCTAACCCTAACCCTAGCCCTAGCCCTAGCCCTAGCCCTAACCCTAACCCTAACCCTAACCCTAACCCTTCCCTAGCCATAGCTTTAACCCTAGCCCAAGCCCTAGCCCTAGCCCTAACCCTAAACCTAGCCCTACCCATAACCCTAACCCTAAACCTAGCCCTATCCCTAGCCCTAGTCCTAACCCTAATCCAAACCCTAACCCTAAACCTAACCCTAAACCTAGCCCTAGTCCGAACCCTAACCCTAACCCTAACCCTTGTCCTAGACGTAGTCTTAACCCTAGCCCTAGCCCTAGCCCTAACCCTAAACCTAACCCTAGACCTAGCCCTAGCCCTAGCCCTAGCCCTAACCCTAACTCTAACCCTAGCCCTAGCCCTAGCCCTAACCCTAACCCTAACCCTAAACCTAACCCTAGCCCTAGCCATAGCCCTAACCCAAACCCTAGCCCTAGCCCTAGCGCTAGCCATAGCCCTAACCCTATCCCTAAACCTAACCCTAACCCTAATCCTAACACTAGCCCTAGCCCTAAACCTAACCCTAACCCTATCCCTAGACATAGCCCTAACCCTAACCCTAACCCTAACCCTAACCCTAGCCATAGCCCTAGCCCTAGCCCTAACCCTAACCCTAAACCTAACCCTAGCCCAAGCCCAAGCCCTAGCCCTAACCCTAAACCTAGCCCTACCCATAACCCTAACCCTAACCCTAGCCCTAGCCCTAGCCCTAACACTAATCCAAACCCTAACCCTAAACCTAACCCTAAACCTAACCCTAACGCAAGCCCTAGACCTAGCCCTAGCCCAAACCCTAACCCTAGCCCTAGCCCTAGCCCTAGCCCTAGCCCTTACCCTAGCCCAAGCCCTAGCCCTAGACTTAACCCTAACCCTAACCGTAACCCTAGACCTAACCCTAACCCTAGCCCTACCCTAACTTAATATTAAACGTAGACCTAGCCCTAGCCCTAGCTCTAATCCTAACTCTAACCCTGACCCTAAACCTGGACCTAGCCCTAGCCCTAGCCCTAGCCCTAACCCTAACCCTAACCCTAGCCCTAGCCGTAGCCCTAGCCCTAGCCCTAACCCTAACCCTAGACCTAAACCTAGCCCTAGCTCAAGCCCGATCCCTAACCCTAACCCTAACCCTAGCCATAGCCCTGGCATAGCCCTAACCCTAACCCTGACCCTAACCGTAGCCCTAGCCCTAGCCCTAGCCCTAACCCTAACCCTAGACCTAACCCTTACTCCAACCCTAAACCTAAAAAAAAACCTAGCCCTAATCCTAGCCCCAGCCCTAGCCCTAACCCTAACACTAACCCCAACCCTAGCTCTAGCCCTAGCCCTAGACCTAGCCCTAATCCTAGCCCTAGCCTTAGCCCTAGCCCTAGCCCTAGCCCTAACCCTAACACTAACCCTGGCCCTAACCCTAACCCTAGCCCTAACACTGACCCTAGCCGTTATTCTAACCCTTACCCTAACCCTAACCCTTGCCCTAGCCCTAGCCTTAACAATAGCCCTAGCCCTAAAACAAACCCTAGCCCTAGCCCTAGCCCTAGCCCTAGCCCTAGCCCTAACCCTAAACCTAGCCCTAGCCCTAGCAATAGCCCTAGCCCTAGCCCTAACCCTATCCCTAACTTTAGCCCTAGCGCTAACCCTAGCCCTAGCCCTAGCCCTAGCCCTAACCCTAACCCTAACCCTAACCCTTGCCCTAGACGTAGCCTTAACCCTAGCCCTAGCCCTAACGCTAACCCTAACCCTAGCCCTAGCCCTATGCTTAGCCCTAACCCTAACCCTAACCCTAACCCTTGCCTAGCCGTAGCCTTAACCCTAGCCCTAGCACTAACCCTAATCCTAACCCTAGCCCTAGCCCTAACCCTAGCCCTAGCCCTAGCCCTAGCCCTAACCCTAAACCTTAACCTAACCCTAGCCCTAGCACTAGCCCTAACACTAACGCTAACCCTAACCCTAACACTAGCCCTAGCACTAGACATAGCCGTAACCCTAACACTAACCCTAACCCTAACCCTTACCCTAGCCCAAGCCTTAACCCTAGACCTAGCCCTAAACCTAACCCTAACCCTAGCCCTAGCCCTAGCCCTA
>OX463241.1:65585049-65587549 GCA_949820135.1 Sylvilagus floridanus | reverse complement strand
AACCCTAGCCCTAGCCCTAGCCCTAACCCAAACCATAGCCCTAGCCCTAGCCCTAGCCCTAACCCTTGCCCTAGCCCTAGCATTAGCCCTAACCCTAACCCTTACCCTAACCCTAGCCCTAGCCCTAGCCCTAACCCTAACACTAACCCTAACCCTAGCCCTAGCCCTAGCCCTAGCCCTAGCCCTAGCCCTAACCCTATCCCTAACTCTAGCCCTAGCCCTAACCCTAACCCTAGCCCTAGACATAGCCCTAACCCTAACCCTAACCCTAACACTAGCCCTAGCCTTAGCCCTAACCCTAACCCTAGCGCAAGTCCTAGCCCTAGCACTAAACCAAACCCTAGCCCTAGCCCTAAACCTAACACTAACCCTAGCCCTAGACCTAGCCCTAACCCTAACCCTAACCCTAACCATAGCCCTAGCCCTAGCCCTAACCCAAACCCTAGCCCTAGCCCTAACCCAGCCCTAGCCCTAACCCTAACCCTAGCCCTAGCCCTAACCCTAACCCTAACCCTAAACCTAGCCCTAACCCTAACCTTACCCTAACCCTTGCCATAGCCCTAGCTCTAGCCGTAACCGTAACCCTAACTCTAACGCTAACACTAGCCCTAACCCTAACCCTAACCCTAACCCTAACCCTTGCCCTAGCCCTAGCCTTAACCCTAACCCTAGCCCTAGACCTAGCCCTAGCCCTAACCCTAACCGTAACCCTAGACCTAGCACTAGCTCAAACCCCAACCCTAGCCCTAGCCCTAGCCCTAGCCTTAGCCCTAACCCTAACCCTAAACCTAGCCCTAGCCCTAACACTAACCCTAACCCTAAACCTACCCCTAACCCTAACCATAGCCCTAGTCCTAAACCTAAACATAACCCTAGCCTTAGACCTAGCCCTAACCCTAACCCTAACCCTAAACCTAGCCCTAGCCCTAACCCTAGCCCTAGCTCTAACCCTAACACTAACCCTAACCATAACCCTAGCCCTAGCCCTAAACCTAACACTAACCCTAGCCCTAGACATAGCCCTAACCCTAACCCTAACCCTAACCCTAGCCCAAGCCCTAGCCCTAGCCCTAACCCTAACCCTAACCCTAACCCTAGCCCTAGCCCTAGCCCTAGCCCTAACCCTAACCATAGCCCTAGCCCTAACCCTAGCCCTAGCCCTAACCCTAACCCTAGCCCTAGCCCTAACCCTAACCCTAACCCTAAACCTAGCCCTAACCCTAACCCTAGCCCTAACCCTAACCCTAACCCTAACCATAACCCTAGCCCTAGCCCTAAACCTAACACTAACCCTAGCCCTAGACATAGCCCTAACCCTAACCCTAACCCTAACACTAGCCCTAGCCCTAGCCTTAGCCCTAACCCTAACCCTAGCGCAAGTCCTAGCCCTAGCACTAAACCTAACCCTAGCCCTAGCCCTAAACCTAACACTAACCCTAGCCCTAGACCTAGACCTAACCCTAACCCTAACCCTAACCATAGCCCTAGCCCTAGCCCTAACCCAAACCCTAGCCCTAACCCTAGCCCTAGCCCTAGTCCTAGCCCTAAACCTAACCCTAACCCTAACCCTAACGCTGACCCTAACCCTAACCCTTGCCCTAGCCCTAGACTAAACCCTAGCCCTAGCCAAAACCCTAATCCTAACCCTAGCCCAAGCCCTAGCCCTAGCCCTAACCCTAACCCTAACCCTAACCCTAGCCCTAGCCCTAGCCCTAGCCCTAACCGTAAATCTAACCCTGACCCTAACCCTGTCCGAGCCCTAGCCTTAACCCTAGCCCTAGCCCTAACCCTAACCCTAACCCTAGACTTGCCCTAGTCCTAGCCCTAACCCTAACCCTAACCATAGCCCTAGCACTAGCCCTAGCCCTAACCCAAACCCTAGCCCTAGCCCTAACCCTAGCCCTAGCCCTAACCCTAACCCTACCCCTAGCCCTAACCTTAACCCTAACACTAAACCTAGCCCTAACCCTAACCCTAGCCCTAACCCTAACCCTAACCCTAACCATAACCCTAGCCCTAGCCCTAAACCTAACACTAACCCTAGCCCTAGACCTAGCCCTAACCCTAACCCTAACCCTAACACTAGCCCTAGCCCTAGCCTTAACCCTAACCCTAACCCTAGCGCAAGTCCTAGCCCTAGCCCTAACCCTAACCCTAGCCCTAGCTCAAACCCTAACACTAACCCTAACCCTAGCACTAGCCCTAGCCCTAACCCTAAACCTTAACCTAGCCCTTAACCTAAAACTAACCGTAACCCTAAACCTAACCCTAGCCCAAGCCCTAGCCTAGCCCTAGCCCTAACCCTAACCCTAGCCCTAGTCCTAGCCCTAGCCCTACCCCAAGCCCTACTCCTAGCCCTAACCCTAAACTTAGCCCTAAACCTAACCCTAACACTAACCGTAACCCTAGCCCAAGCCCTAGCCCTAGCCCTAACCCTAATCCTAAACCTAGCCCAAGCCCTAGCCCTAGCCCTAACCCTAACCCTAACCCTAACCCTAAC
>OX463241.1:65570049-65572549 GCA_949820135.1 Sylvilagus floridanus | reverse complement strand
TAGCCCAAGCCGAAGTCCTAGCCCTAGACCTAACACTAACCCTAACCCCAGCCCTAGCCCTAGCCCTAGCCCTAGCCCTAGCCCTAACCCTAACCCTAACCCTGACCCTAGCCCTAGCCCTAAACCTAAACCTAAACCTAGCCCTAGACCTAGCCCTAACCCTAACACTAGCCCTAAACCTAACCCTAGCCCTAGCCCTAAACTTAACCCCAACACTAGCCCTAGCCCTAGCCCTAGACCTAGCCCTAACCCTAGCCCTAGACTTAGCCCTAGCCCTAGCCCTAACCCTAACCCTAGCCCTAGCCCTAGCCCTAGTCCTAGCCCTAGCCCTTACCCTAGCCCTAGACCTAGCCAGAGACTTAACTCTAACCCTATCCCTAGCCCTAGACCTAGCCCTAACCCTAACCCTAACCCTAGCCCTAGCCTTAGCCCTACCCTAACCCAAACCCTAGCCATAGCCCTAGCCCTAGCCCTAGCCCTAACCCTAACCCTAACCCTAGCCCTAGCCCTAGCCCTAACCCTATCCCTAAACCTAGCCATAAACCTAACCCTAGCCCTAACCATAACCCTAACACTAAACCTAGCTCTAGCACTAAACCTAACCCTAGCCCAAGCCCTAGCCCTAGCCCTAACCCAAAACCTAGCCCTAGCCATAACCCTAACCCTAACCCTAACCCTAGCCCTAGCCCTAGCCCTCGCCCTAGACCTAGCCCTAACCCTAACCCTAGCCCTAGCCCTAGCCCTAGCCCTAACCCTAATCCAAAACCCTAACCCTAAACCTAACCCTAACCGTAGCCCTAGTCCTAGCACTAGCCCTAACCCTAACCCTAAACCCAACCCTATTCCTAGCCCTAACCCTAACCCTAATCCTAACCCTATCCCTAGCCCTAGCCCTAGCCCTTACCCTAGCCCAAGCCCTAGCCCTAGACTTAACCCTAACCCTAACCCTAACCCTAGACCCAACCCTAAACCTAGCCCTACCCTAACCCTAACATTAACCGTAGCCCTAGCCCTAGCCCTAGCCCTAATCCTAACCCTAACCCTGACCCTAAACCTAGACCTAGCAATAGCCCTAGCCCTAACCCTAACCCTAACCCTAACCCTAGCCCTAGCCCTAGCCCTAGCCTTAGCCCTAACCCTAACCCTAGACCTAACCCTAGCCCTAGCCCTAGCCCTAGCCCGAGCCCTAACCCTAACCCTAACCCTAGCCATAGCCCTAACCCTAGCCCTAACCGTAACCCTGACCCTAGCCCTAGCCCTAGCCCTAGTATTAGCCCTAACCCTAACCCTAACCCTAGCCCTAACCCTTACTCTAACCCTAACACTAAACCTAAACCTAGCCCTAACCATAGCCCCAGCCCTAGCCCTAACCCTAAACCTAACCACAACCCAAGCTCTTGCCCTAGCCCTAGACTTAGCCCTAATCCTAGCCCTAGCCTTAGCCCTAGCCGTAGGCCTAGCCCTAACCCTAACACTAACCCTAGCCCTAACCCTAACCCTAGACCTAACCCTAACCCCAGCCCTAAACCTAACCCTAACCCTAACCCTAGCCCAAGCCGAAGACCTAGCCTTAGCCCTAGCACTAACCCTAACACTATCCCTAGCCCTAGCCCTAGCCCTAGCCCTAGATCTAACCCTAACTATAACCCTGACCCTAGCCCTAGCCCTAGCCCTTGTCCTAGCCTTAACCCTAACCCTAGCCCTAACCCTAACCCTAGCCCTAACCTTAACCCTAACACTAACCCTAGCCCTAATCCTAACCCTAGTCCTAGCCCTAACCCTAACTCTAACCCTAACCCTATTCCGAGCCCTAACCCTAACCCTAGCCCTAACCCTATCCCTAACCCTAACCCTAGCCCTAGCCCTAACCCTAGCCCTAGCCCTAACCCTAACTCTAACCCAACCCTAACCCTAGCCCTAGCCGTAGCCTTAACCCTAGCCCCAGCCCTAACCCTAACCCTAGCCCTAGCCCTAGCCCGAGCCCTAACCCTAACCCTAACCGTAACCCTAACCCTTGCCCTAGCCTCGGCCTTAACCCTAGCCCTAGCCCTAACCCTAACCCTAACACTAGCCCTAGCCCTAGCCCTAACCCTAACCCTAACCCTAGCCTTAGCGCTAGCACTAACCCAAACCCTAGCCCTAGCCCTAGCCCTAGCCCTAACCCTAAACCTAACCCTAACCGTAACCCTTGCCCTAGCCTCGGCCTTAACCCTAGCCATAGCCCTAACCCTAACACTAACACAAGCCCTAGCCCTAGCCCTAGCCCTAACCCTAACCCTAACCCTAGCCCTAGCGCTACCCTAACTCAAAACCTAGCCCTAGCCCTAGCCCTAACCCTAACCCTAAACCTAACCCTAACCCTAGCCCTAGACCTAGCCCTAACACTAACACTAACCCTAGCCCTATCCCTAGCCCTCGGCCTTGCCCTAACCCTAACCCTAACCCTAACCCTAGCCCAAGCCCTAGCCGTAGCCCTAACACTAGCCCTTCCCTAACCCTA
>OX463241.1:65560049-65562549 GCA_949820135.1 Sylvilagus floridanus | reverse complement strand
AGCCCTAGCCCTAGCCCTAACCTTAACTCTAACCCTAAGCCTAGCCCAAGCCCTAACCCTAACTCTAACCCTAACCCTAACCCTAACCCTAGCCCTAGCCGTAGCCTTAACCCTAGCCCCAGCCCTAACCCTAACCCTAGTCCTAGCCCTGGCCCTAGCCCTAACCCTAAACCTAACCCTAACCCTATCCCTTGCCCTAGCCTCGGCCTTAACCCTAGCCCTAGCCCTAGCCCTAGCCCTAGCCCTAGCCCTAACCCTAGCCCTAGCCCTAGCCCTAGCCCTAACCCTAACCCTAATCCTAGCCCTAGACCTAACCCTAACCCTAGCCCTAGCCCTAACCCTAAAGCTAATCCTAACCCTAACCCTAGCCCTAGCCGTAGCCCTAAACCTAACCCTAAACCTAACCCTAACCCTAGCCCTAGACCTAGCCCTAACCCTAACACTAACCCTAGCCCTATCCCTAGCCATAGGCCTTGCCCTAATCCTAACCCTAACCCTAACCCTAGCCCAAGCCCTAGCCCTAGCCCTAACCCTAGCCCTTCCCTAACCCTAACCCAAACCCTAACCCTAGCCCTAGTCATAGCCCTAAACCAAACCCTAACCCTAGCCCTAGTGCTAGACCTAGACCTAGCCCTAAACCTAACACTAACCCTAGCCCTTTCCCTAGCCCTAGCCCTAACCCTAAACCTAACCCTAACCCTATACCTTGCCCAAGCCCTAGCCCTAACCCTAACCCTGACTTAGCCCTAGCCGTAGCCGAGACCCTAGCCCTAACCCTTACCGTAACCCTAGCCCTAACCTTAACACTAAACCTAACCCTAGCCCTAGCCCTAACCCTAACTCTAACCCTAGCCCTAACCCTAGCCCTAGCCCTAAACCTAACTCTAAACCTAACCCTAACCCTAGCCCTAGCCATAGCCTTAACCCTAGGCCCAGCCCTAACCCTAACCCTAGCCCTAGCCCTAACCCTAACCCTAACCCTAACCCTAGCCCTAGCGCTAAACCTAGCCATAACCCTAACCCTAACCCTAACCCTAACCCAGCCCTAGCCCTAACCCTAGCAATAGCCCTAAACCTAATCCTAACCCAAATCCTAACCCTAGCCCTAGCCCTAACCCTAGCCCTAGCCATAGCCCTAACCCAAACCCTAACCCTAGCCCTAGCGCTAGACCTAGACCTAGCCCTAACCCTAACCCTAATCCTAGCACTAGCCCTAACCCTAACCCTAACCATATACCTAGACCTAACCCTAACCCTAGCCCTAACACTAAAAGTAACCCTGACCCTAGCCCTAGCCCTAAACCTAAACCTAAACCTAGCCCTAGACCTAGCCCTGACCCTAACCCTAACCCTAAACCTAACCGTAGCCCTAACCCTAATCCTAGCCCTAGCCCTAACCCTAACCCTAGCCCTAGACCTAGCCCTAGCCCTAGCCGTAGCCCTAACCCTATCGCTAGCCCTAGCACTAGCCCTAGCCCTAACCCTAACCCTAAACCTAACAGTAAACTTAACCCTAGCCCTAAACCTAACCCTAGCCCTAGCCCTAAACTTAACCTCAACCCTAGCCCTAGCCCTAGCCCTTACCCTAGCCCTAACCCTAGCCCTAGACTTAGCCCTAGCCCTAGCCCTAAACCTAACCCTAGCCCTAGCCCTAGCCCTAGTCCTAGCCCTAGCCCTTACCCTAGCCCTAGACCTAGCCAGAGACTTAACTCTAACCCTATCCCTAGCCCTAGACCTAGCCCTAACCCTAACCCTAACCCTAGCCCTAGCCTTAGCCCTACCCTAACCCAAACCCTAGCCATAGCCCTAGCCCTAGCCCTAGCCCTAACCCTAACCCTAACCCTAGCCCTAGCCCTAGCCCTAACCCTATCCCTAAACCTAGCACTAAACCTAACCCTAGCCCTAACCATAACCCTAACACTAAACCTAGCTCTAGCACTAAACCTAACCCTAACCCTAGCCCTAGCCCTAAACCTAACCCTAGTCCTAGCCCTAGCCCTAACCCTAACCCTAACCCTATTCCTAACCCTAACCCTAGCCCTAGCCCTAGCCCTAGCCCTAACCCTAACCCTAACCCTAACCCTAGCCCAAGCCCTAGCCCTAGCCCTAACCCTAACCCTAACCCTAACCCTAAACCTAACCCTACCCCTAAACCTAACCCTAGGCCTAGCCCTAACCCTAAAACTAACCCCAACCCTAGCCCTAGCCCTAGCCCTAGACCTAGCCCTAACCCTAGCCCTAGTCTTAGCCCTAGCCCTAGCACTAGCCCTAACCCTAACCCTAACCCTAGCACTAGCCCTAGCCCTAACCCTATCCCTAAACCTAGCCCTAAACCTAACCCTAGCCCTAACCATAACCATAACACTAACCCTACTTCTAGCACTAAACCTAACCCTAACCCTAGCCCTAGCCCTAGCCCTAGCCCTAATCCTAACCCTAACCCTAGTCCTAGCCCTAGCCCTAACCCTAACCCTAACCCTAGCCCTAGCCCTAGCCCTAG
>OX463241.1:65550049-65552549 GCA_949820135.1 Sylvilagus floridanus | reverse complement strand
CCTAAACCTAGCCCTAGCCATAACCCTAGCCCTAGCCCTATCCCTAACCCTAACCCTAACCCTAACCCTAGCCCTAGCTCTAGCCCTAGCCCTAGCCCTAGCCCTTACCCTTGCCCTAGCCCTAGCCATAGACTTAACCCTAACCCTATCCCTAGCCCTAGACCTAGCCCTAACCCTAACCCTAACCCTAGCTCTAGCCCTAAACCTAACACTAACCCTAGCCCTAGACCTAGCCCTAACCCTAACCCTAACCCTAGCCCTAGCCCTAGCCTTAGACCTAGCCCTCACCCTAGCCCTAGCCCTAACCGTAAACCAAACCCTAACCCTAGCCCTAGCCCTAACCCTAACCCTAACCCTAATCCATGCCCTAGACGTAGCCTTAATCCTAGCCCTACCCTAGCCCTAACCCTAACCCTAACCCTAACCATAGACCTAGCCCTAGCCCTAGCCCTGACCCTAACCCTAACGATAGCCCTAGCCCTAGCTCTAACCCTAACCCTAAACCTATACCTAACCCTAACCCTAGCCATAGCCCTAACATAAACCCTAACCCTAGCCCTAGCGCTAGCCCTAGCCCTAGCCCTTACCCTAGCCCAAGCCCTAGCCCTAGACTTAACCCTAACCCTAACCCTAGCGCTAACCCTAACCCTAGCCCTACCCTAACCCTAACATTAACCGTAGCCCTAGCCCTAGCCCTAGCCCTAATCCTAACCCTAACCCTGACCCTAAACCTAGACCTAGCCCTAGCCCTAGCCCTAACCCTAACCCTAACCCTAGCCCTAGCCCTAGCCCTAGCCCTAGCCCTAACCCTAACCCTAGACCTAACCCTAGCCCTAGCCCTAGCCCGAACCCTAACCCTAACCCTAACCCTAGCCATAGCCCTAGCACTAGCCCTAACCGTAACCCTGACCCTAGCCCTAGCCCTAGCCCTAGCCCTAACCCTAACCCTAACCCTAGCCCTAACCCTTACTCTAACACTAACCCTAAACCAAAACCTAGCCCTAACCATAGCCCCAGCCCTAGCCCTAACCCTAACCCTACCCACAACCCTAGCACTTGCCCTAGCCCTAGACCTAGCCCTAATCCTAGCCCTAGCCTTAGACCTAGCCATTAGCCTAGCCTTAACCCTAACACTAACCCTAGCCCTAACCCTAACCCTAGACCTAACCCTAACCCTAGCCCTAACCCTAACCCTAACCCTAACCCTAACCCTAGCCCAAGCCGAAGTCCTAGCCCTAGCCCTAGCACTAACCCTAACCCTATCCCTAGCCCTAGCCCTAGCCCTAGCCCTAGATCTAACCCTAACCCAAACCCTAACCCTAGCCCTAGCCCTAGCCCTAGCCCTAACCCTAACGCTAACCCTAGCCCTAACCCTAACCCTAGCCCTAACACTATCCCTAGCCCTAACCCTAACCCTAACCCTAACACTCGCCCTAATCCTAACCCTAGCCCTAGTCCTAACCCTAACTCTAACCCTAACACTAACCTGAGCCCTAACCCTAACCCTAGCCCTAACCCTAACCCTAACCCTAGCCCTAACCCTAACCCTAGCCCTAGCCCTAACCCTAACTCTAACCCTAACCCTAACCATAGCCTTAGCCCTAGCCCTAACCCTAACTCTAACCCTAACCCTAGCCCTAGCCCTAACCCTAACTCTAACCCTAGCCCTAACCCTAGCCCTAGCCCTAACCCTAACCCTAACCCTAGCCCTAGCCCTAGCCCTAACCCTAACCCTAACCCTTTCCCTGGTTGTAGCCTTAACCCTAGCCCTAGCCCTAACCCTAACCCTAACCCTAGCCCTAGCCCTAGCCCTAGCCCTAACCCTAACCCTAACCCCAACCCTAGCCCTAGCCCTAACCCTAAACCCAACCCTAACCCTAGCCCTAAACCTAGCCCTAGCCCTAGCCCTAACCCTAACTCTAACCCTAACCCTAACCCTAGCCCTAACCCTAGCCCTAGCCCTAACCCTAACCCTAGCCCTAGCCCTAGCCCTAGCCCTTACCCTAACCCTAATCCAAACCCTATTCCAAAACCTAACCCTAACCGTAGCACTAGCCCTAGCCCTAGCCCTAACGCTAGCCCTACCCCTAGCCCTAGCCCTAGCCCTAGCCCTAACCCTAACCCTAATCCTTGCCCTAGTTGTAGCCTTAACCCTAGCCCAAGACGTAACCCTAACACTAACCCTAGCCCTAGCCCTATCCCTAGCCCTAACCCTAACCCTAAACCTAACCCTAGCCCTAGCCCTAGCCCTAACACAAACCCTAGCCCTAGCCCTAGCCCTAGCCCTAACCCTTGTCTAGTCCTAGCCCTAGACCTAACCCTAACCCTTACCCTAACCCTAGCCCTAGCCCTAGCCCTAACCCTAACCCTAACACTAACCCTAGCCCTAGCCCTATCCCTAGCCCTAACCCTAAACCTAAACCTAACCCTAGCCCTAGCCCTAGCCCTAACACAAACCCTAGCCCTAGCCCTAGCCCTAGCCCTAACCCTTGCCCTAGTC
>OX463241.1:65530049-65532549 GCA_949820135.1 Sylvilagus floridanus | reverse complement strand
CATAGCCCTATCCCATTCCCTAGCCCTAGCCCTAGCGCTAGCCCTAGCCCTAGCCTAACCCTAACCCTAACCTTAGCCCTAGCCCTAACACTAACCCTAAACCTAGCCCTAACCCTAACCCTAACCCTAGCCGTAGCCCTAAACCTAAACCTAACCCTATCCCTAGACCTAGCCCTAACCCTAACCCTAACCCTAACCCTAGGCCTAGCCCTAGCCCTAGCCGTAATCCTAAACCTAACACTGACCCTAAACCTAGACCTAGCCCTAGCCCTAGCCCTAACCCTAACCCTAACCCTAACCCTAGCCCTAGCCCTAGCCCTAGCCCTAACCCTAATCTAGACCTAACCCTAGCCCTAGCCCTAGCCCGAGCCCTAACCCTAACCCTAACCATAGCCATAGCCCTAGCCCTAGCCCTAACCCTAACCCTCACCCTAGCCCTAGCCCTAGCCCAGACCCTAGCCCTAACCCTTACCGTAACCCTAGCCCTAACCCTTACTCTAACCCTAACCCTAAACCAAAACCTAGCCCTAACCATAGCCCCAGCCCTAGCACTAACCCTAACCCTAACCACAACCCTAGCTCTTACCCTAGCCCTAGACCTAGCCCAAATTCTAGACCTAGCCTTAGCCCTAGCCCTAACCCTAGCCCTAACCCTAACACTAACCCTAGCCCTAACCCTAACCCTAACCCTAACCCTAGCCCAAGCCATAGTCCTAGCCCTAGCCCGAACACTAAACCTAACCCTAGCCCTAGCCCTAGCCCTAGCCGTAACCCTAACCCTAACCCTAACCCTAACCCTTGCCCTAGCCCTAGCCTTAACCCTAGCTCTACCCTAGCACTAGCCCTAACCATAACCCTAACCCTAGCCCTAGCCCTAACCCTAAATCTAACCCTAACCCTAAACCTAGCCCTAGCCCTAGCCCTAGCCCTAACCCTAACCCTAACCCTAACACTAACCCTAACACTTGCCCTAGCCCTAGCCTTAACCCTAGCCCTATTCCTAACCATAAACCTCAACCTAGCTCTAGCCCTAACCCTAGCCCTAACCCTAACCCTAACCCTAACCCTAACCTAGCCCTAGCCCTAACCCAAAACCTTGCCCTAGCCCTAGCCATAGCCCTAACCCTAACCCTAACCCTAGCCCTAGCTCTACCCCTAACACTAAGCCTAGCCCTAACCCTAACCCTAGCCTTAGCCCTAGCCCTAGCCCTAACCATAACACTAACCCTAGCCCTAACACTAACCCTAGCCCTAACCCTAACCCCAGTCCTATCCCTAACCCTAACCCTAAACCTAGCCCTAACCCTAACTCTAGCCCTAACCCTAACCTAAACCTAACCCTAGCCCTAGCCCTAAACCTAAGCCTAACCCTAGACCTAGAACTAGCCCTAGGCCGAGCCCTAACCCTAACCCTAACCCTAAACCTAGCCCTAGCCCTAGCCTTAACCCTAGCCCTATCCCTAACCATAAACCTAACCCTAGCCCTAGCCCTAGCCCTAGCCCTAACCCTAACCCTAACCCTAACCCTAATCTAGCCCTAGCCCTAACCCAAACACTAGTCCTAGCCCTAGCCCTAGCCCTAGCCATAGCCCTAACCCTAACCTAACCCTAGCCCTAGCTCTAACCCTAACACTAACCCTAGCCCTAACCCTAACCCTAGCCTTAGCCCTAGCCCTAGCCCTAACCCAAACCCTAGCCCTAACCCTAACCCTAGCGCTAGCCCTAACCCTAAACCTAACCCTAGCCCTAGCCCTACCCCTAGCCCTAACACTAACCCTAACCCTAACCCTAGCCCTAGCCCTAGCCCTAGCCCTAACCCTAACCCTAACCCTAACCCTAACCCTAGCCCTAGCCGTAGCCCTAACCCAAACCCTAGCCCTAGCCCTAGCGCTAGCCCTAGCCCTAACCCTAAACCTAACACTAGCCCTAGCCCTAACCCTAACCCTAGCCCTAGACCTAGCCCTAACCCTAAAACTAGCCCTAACCCTAAACCTAACCCTAGCCCTAGCCCTAAACCAAAGCCTAGCCCTAGCTCTAGCCGTAGTCCTAGCCCTAGCCCTAACCCTAACCCTAACACTAGCCCTAGCCCTAACCCTAACCCTAACCCTAAACCCAGCCCTAACCCTAGCTCTAGCCCTAACCCTAACCTAAACCTAACCCTAACCCTAACCCTAAACCCAGCCCTAACCCTAGACCTAGCCCTAACCCTAACCCTAACCCTAACCCTAGCCAAAGCCCTAGCCATAGCCCTAGCCCTAGCCCTAGCCCTAGCCCTAGCCCTAACCCTAACGCAAGCCCTAACCCTTACTGTAAACCTAACCCTAAACCTAAACCTAGCACTAACCCTAACCCTAGCCCTAGCCGTAAACCTAACCCTAACCCTAACCCTAGCCCTAGACCTAGCCCTAGCCGTAACCCTAACCCTAACCCTAACCCTATACCTAACCCTAACCCTAGCACTAGCCCTAGCCCTAGCCGTAACCCTAGCCCTAACCCTTAC
>OX463241.1:65507549-65512549 GCA_949820135.1 Sylvilagus floridanus | reverse complement strand
CTAGCCCTAGCCCTAACCCTAACCCTGACCCTAACTCTAGCCCTTGCCCTAACACTAAAATAGCGCAAGCCCTAGCCCAAGTCCTAGCCCTAGCCCTAACCCTAAACCAAACCCTAACCCTAGACCTAGCCCTAGCCCTATCCCTAACCCTAACACTAACCCTAGCCCTAACCCTAACCCTAGACCTAACCCTAACCCTAGCCCTAACCCTAACCCTAACCCTAAACCTAACCCTAGCCCAAGCCGTAGTCCTAGCCCTAGCCCTAACCCTAACCCTAGCCCAAGCCCTAGCCCTAGCCCTAGCCCTAGACCTAACCCTAACCCAAACCCTAACCCTAGCCCTAGCCCTAACCCTAACATTAACCCTAGCCCTAACCCTAACCCTAGCCCTAACCCTAACCCTAACCCTAACCCTAACCCTAACCGTAGCTCTAACCCTAACCCTATCCCTAGCCCTAACCCTAACCCTAACCCAAGCCCTAACCCTAACACTAGCCCTAACCCTAACCCTAAACCTAACCCTAGCCCTAACCCTAACCCAGACCTAGCCCTAACCCTAGCCCTAGCCCTAGACCTAACCCTAACCCAAATCATAACACTAGCCCTAGCCCTATCCCTAACCCTAACACTAACCCTAGCCTTAACCCTAACCCTAGCCCTAGCCCTAACCCAAACGCTAACCCTAAAAATAACCCTAGCCCTAGCCTGAACCCTAGCCCTAGCCCTAACCCAAACGCTAACCCTAAACCTAACCCTAGTCCTAGCCCTAGCCCTAACCCAAACCCTAGCCCTAGCCCTAGCTCTAGCCCTAGCCCTAGCCCTAACTCTAACCCTAACCCTAGCCCTAGCCCTAACTCTAACCCTAACCCTAAACCTAGCCCTAAACCTAACCCTAGGCCTAACCCTAACCCTAGCCCTAGCCCTAACCCTAAACCTAGCCCTAGCCATAACCCTAAACCTAACCCTAACCCTAACCCTAGCCCTAGCCCTAGTCCTAACCCTAACCCTATCCATAGCCCTAGCACTAGCCCTAGTCCTAGCCCTAACATTAACCCTAACCCTAACCCTAAACCTAACCCTAGCCCTAACCCTAACCCTAGCCCTAGCCCTAACCCTAACCCTAACCCCAACCCTAGCCCTAGCCCTAGCCCTAGACCTAGCCCTAACCCTTACCCTAGACCTAGCCCTAACCCTAACCCTAACCCCAACGCTAGCCCTAGCCCTAACCATAACCTAGCCCTAGCCATAACCCTAACCCTAACGCTAACCCTAACCCTAGCCCTAGCCTTAGCCCTACCCTAACCCAAATCCTAGCCCTAGCCCTAGCCCTAGCCCTAGCCCTAACCCTAACCCTAACCCTAGCCCTAGCCCTAACCCTAACCCTATCCCTAAACCTAGCCCTAACCCTAACCCTAGCACTAACCATAACCCTAACACTAACCCTAGCTCTAGCACTAAACCTAACCCTAACCCTAGCCCTAGACCTAGCCCTAACCCTAAGCCTAACCCTAGCCCTAGCCCTAGCCCGAGGCCTAGCCCTAACCCTAACCCTAAACCTAACCCTAGCCCAAGCCTTAGCCCTAGCCCTAACCCTAGCCCTAGCCTTAACCCTAACCGAAACACTAACACTAGCCCTAGCCCTAACCCTAACCCTAACCCTAACCCTAAACCTTGCCCTAGCCCTAGCCTTAGCCCTAGCCTTAGCCCTAGCCCTAACCCTAACCCTAACCCTAGCCCTAGCCCAAGCCTAGCCCTAGCCCTAACCCTAACCCTAAACCTAGCCCAACACTAACTCTAAACCTAACCCTAGCCCTAGCCCTAACTCTAGCCCTAGCCCTAGCCCTAGCCCTAACCCTAACAGTAACCCATGCCCTAACCCTAACCCTAGCCCTAGCCCTAACCCTAACCCTGACCCTAACTCTAGCCCTTGCCCTAACACTAAAATAGCGCAAGCCCTAGCCCAAGTCCTAGCCCTAGCCCTAACCCTAAACCAAACCCTAACCCTAGACCTAGCCCTAGCCCTATCCCTAACCCTAACACTAACCCTAGCCCTAACCCTAACCCTAGACCTAACCCTAACCCTAGCCCTAACCCTAACCCTAACCCTAAACCTAACCCTAGCCCAAGCCGTAGTCCTAGCCCTAGCCCTAACCCTAACCCTAGCCCAAGCCCTAGCCCTAGCCCTAGCCCTAGACCTAACCCTAACCCAAACCCTAACCCTAGCCCTAGCCCTAACCCTAACATTAACCCTAGCCCTAACCCTAACCCTAGCCCTAACCCTAACCCTAACCCTAACCCTAACCCTAACCGTAGCTCTAACCCTAACCCTATCCCTAGCCCTAACCCTAACCCTAACCCAAGCCCTAACCCTAACACTAGCCCTAACCCTAACCCTAAACCTAACCCTAGCCCTAACCCTAACCCAGACCTAGCCCTAACCCTAGCCCTAGCCCTAGACCTAACCCTAACCCAAATCATAACACTAGCCCTAGCCCTATCCCTAACCCTAACACTAACCCTAGCCTTAACCCTAACCCTAGCCCTAGCCCTAACCCAAACGCTAACCCTAAAAATAACCCTAGCCCTAGCCTGAACCCTAGCCCTAGCCCTAACCCAAACGCTAACCCTAAACCTAACCCTAGTCCTAGCCCTAGCCCTAACCCAAACCCTAGCCCTAGCCCTAGCTCTAGCCCTAGCCCTAGCCCTAACTCTAACCCTAACCCTAGCCCTAGCCCTAACTCTAACCCTAACCCTAAACCTAGCCCTAAACCTAACCCTAGGCCTAACCCTAACCCTAGCCCTAGCCCTAACCCTAAACCTAGCCCTAGCCATAACCCTAAACCTAACCCTAACCCTAACCCTAGCCCTAGCCCTAGTCCTAACCCTAACCCTATCCATAGCCCTAGCACTAGCCCTAGTCCTAGCCCTAACATTAACCCTAACCCTAACCCTAAACCTAACCCTAGCCCTAACCCTAACCCTAGCCCTAGCCCTAACCCTAACCCTAACCCCAACCCTAGCCCTAGCCCTAGCCCTAGACCTAGCCCTAACCCTTACCCTAGACCTAGCCCTAACCCTAACCCTAACCCCAACGCTAGCCCTAGCCCTAACCATAACCTAGCCCTAGCCATAACCCTAACCCTAACGCTAACCCTAACCCTAGCCCTAGCCTTAGCCCTACCCTAACCCAAATCCTAGCCCTAGCCCTAGCCCTAGCCCTAGCCCTAACCCTAACCCTAACCCTAGCCCTAGCCCTAACCCTAACCCTATCCCTAAACCTAGCCCTAACCCTAACCCTAGCACTAACCATAACCCTAACACTAACCCTAGCTCTAGCACTAAACCTAACCCTAACCCTAGCCCTAGACCTAGCCCTAACCCTAAGCCTAACCCTAGCCCTAGCCCTAGCCCGAGGCCTAGCCCTAACCCTAACCCTAAACCTAACCCTAGCCCAAGCCTTAGCCCTAGCCCTAACCCTAGCCCTAGCCTTAACCCTAACCGAAACACTAACACTAGCCCTAGCCCTAACCCTAACCCTAACCCTAACCCTAAACCTTGCCCTAGCCCTAGCCTTAGCCCTAGCCTTAGCCCTAGCCCTAACCCTAACCCTAACCCTAGCCCTAGCCCAAGCCTAGCCCTAGCCCTAACCCTAACCCTAAACCTAGCCCAACACTAACTCTAAACCTAACCCTAGCCCTAGCCCTAACTCTAGCCCTAGCCCTAGCCCTAAACCTAACTCTAGCCCTAGCCCTAACCCTAACCTTAACCCTTGCCCTAACCCTAAACCTAGCCCTAGCCCTAACCCTAACCCTGACCCTAACTCTAGCCCTTGCCCTAACACTAAAATAGCGCAAGCCCTAGCCCAAGTCCTAGCCCTAGCCCTAACCCTAAACCAAACCCTAAACCTAGACCTAGCCCTAGCTCTATCCCTAACCCTAACACTAACCCTAGCCCTAACCCTAACCCTAGCCCTAACCCTAACCCTAGCCCTAACCCTAACCCTAACCCTAACCCTAGCCCAAGCCGTAGTCCTAGCCCTAGCCCTAACCCTAACCCTAGCCCAAGCCCTAGCCCTAGCCCTATCCCTAGACCTAACCCTAACCCAAACCCTAACCCTAGCCCTAGCCCTAACCCTAACATTAACCCTAGCCCTAACCCTAACCCTAGCCCTAACCCTAACCCTAACCCTAACCCTAGCTCTAACCCTAACCCTATCCCTAGCCCTAACCCTAACCCTAACCCAAGCCCTAACCCTAACACTAGCCCTAACTCTATCCCTAAACCTAACCCTAGCCCTAACCCTAACCCAGACCTAGCCCTAACCCTAGCCCTAGCCCTAAACCTAATCCTACCCTAATCCTAGCCCTAGCCCTAGCCCTAACCCTAGCCCTAACACTAACCATAGCCCTACACTACCCTAACCCTAACCATAGCCCTAGCCCTAGCCCTAGCCCTAACCATAACGCTAACCCTGACACAAAACCGAGCCCTAGCCCTAGCTCTAGCCCTAGCCCTAACCCTAACCCTAAACCTAGCCCTAGCCCTAGCCCTAGCCCTACCCCTAACCTTGCACTAACCCTAACCCTAACCCTAACCCTAACCCTAGCCCTAGCCCTAGACCTAGCGCTAGCCCTAGCCCTAGCCCTAGCCCTAACCCTAACCCTAGCCCTATCCCTAAACCTAGCCCTCACACTAACCCTAACCCTAGCCCTAGACTAAGCCCTAGCCCTAGCACTAACCCTAACCCTAACCCTAACCCTAATCCTAAACCTAGCCCTAGCCCTAGCCCTAACCCTAACCCTAAACATAACCCTAGCCCTAGCCCTACCCAAACCCTAGCCCTAGAGCTAGCCCTAGCCCTAACCCTAACCCTAACCCAAGCCCTAATCCTAACACTAGCCCTAACTCTATCCCTAAACCTAACCCTAGCCCTAACCCTAACCCAGACCTAGCCCTAACCCTAGCCCTAGCCCTAAACCTAATCCTACCCTAATCCTAGC
>OX463241.1:65467549-65502549 GCA_949820135.1 Sylvilagus floridanus | reverse complement strand
CCTAACCCTAACCCCAACCCTAGCCCTAGCCCTAGCCCTAGACCTAGCCCTAACCCTTACCCTAGACCTAGCCCTAACCCTAACCCTAACCCCAACGCTAGCCCTAGCCCTAACCATAACCTAGCCCTAGCCATAACCCTAACCCTAACCCTAACCCTAACCCTAGCCCTAGCCTTAGCCCTACCCTAACCCAAATCCTAGCCCTAGCCCTAGCCCTAGCCCTAGACCTAACCCTAACCCAAACCCTAACCCTAGCCCTAGCCCTAACCCTAACATTAAACCTAGCCCTAACCCTAACACTAGCCCTAACCCTAACCCTAGACCTAAACCTAACCCTAACCCTAACCCTAACTCTAGCCCTAAACCTAACCCTAGCCCTAGCCCTAACCCTAACCCTAGCCCAAGCCCTAGCCCTAGCCCTAGCCCTAGCCCTAGACCTAACCCTAACCAAAACCCTAACCCTAGCCCTAGCCCTAGCCCTAGACCTAGCCCTAGCCCTAGACCTAGCCCTAGCCGTAACCCTAACCCTAACCCTAACCCTAACCCTTGTCCTAGCCCTGGCCTTAACCCTAGCCCTAGCCCTAGCCCTAACCCTAACCTTAGCCCAAGCCCTAGCCCTAGCCCTAGCCCTAGACCTAACCCTAAGCCAAACCCTAACCCTAGCCCTAGCCCTAGCCCTAGCCCTAACCCTAACAGTAACCCTAGCCCTAACCCTAACACTAGCCCTAACCCTAACCCTAGACCTAAACCTAACCCTAACCCTAACCCTAACTCTAGCCCTAAACCTAACCCTAGCCCTAGCCCTAACCCTAACCCTAGCCCAAGCCCTAGCCCTAGCCCTAGCCCTAGCCCTAGACCTAACCCTAACCCAAACCCTAACCATAGCCCTAGCCCTAGCCCTAGCTCTAACCCTAACAGTAACCCTAGCCCTAACCCTAACCCTAGCCCTAACCCTAAACCTAGCCCTAAACCTAACCCTAACCCTAACCCTAACCCTAACCCTAACCCTAACAATAGCCCTAGCCCTAAACCTAACGCTAACCCTTAACCTAACCCTAGCCCTAGCCCTAGCCCTAGCCGTAAGGCTAACACTAACCCTAACCCTAACCCTAACCCTAACCCTTGTCCTAGCCCTGGCCTTAACCCTAACTCTAGACCTAGCCCTAGCCCTATCCCTAACCCTAACACTAACCCTAGCCCTAACCCTAACCCTAGACCTAACCCTAACCCTCGCCCTAGCCCTAACCCTAACCCTAAACCTAGCCCTAGCCCTAGCCCTAGCCCTAACCCTAACCCTAACCCTAACACTAGCCCTAGCTCTAGCCCTAGCCCTAACCCTAACACTAACACTAACCCTAACCCTAGCCCTAGCCCTAACCCTAAACCTAACCCTAGCCCTAGCCCTAGCTTAGCCCTAACCCTAGCCCTAGCCCTAGCCCTAACCCTAACCCTAACCCTAAACCTAACCCTAACCCTAGCCCAAGCCCTAGCCCTAGACCTAACTCTAACCCTAGCCCTAGCCATAACCCTAACAAAACCCTAACCCTATCCCTAGACCTAGCCCTAGCCCTAGCCCTAGATCTAACCCTAACCCTAAACCTAAACCTAAACCTAGCCCTAACCCTAACTGTAGCCCTGGCCCTAAACCTAACCCTAACCCCAACAATAGCCCTAGCCCTAGACCTAGCCCTAACTCTAGCCCTAGGCCAAAACCTAACCCTAGCCCTAACCCTAACCCTAACCCTAACCCTAAACCTAGCCCAAGCCGTAGTCCTAGCCCTAGCCCTAACCCTAACCATAACCGTAACCCCAGCCCTAGCCCTAACCCTAACTCTAAACCTAACCATAGCCCTAGCCCTAGCCCTAATCCTAACCCTATCCCTAGCCCTAGCCCTAGCCCTAACCCTAACCCTAACCCTAAACCTAACTCTAGCCCTAGCACTAACCCTAGCCCAACCCTAACCCTGACCCTAACCCTAAACCTAGCCCTAGCCCTAGCCATAGCCCTAACCCTAACCCTAACTCTCACCCTAACACTAACCCTAACCCTAGCACTAGACCCAGCCCTATCCCGAGCCCTAAACCTAACCCTAACCCTAAACCTATCCCTGGCCCTAACACGAACCCTAAACCTAAACGTAGCCCTAACCCTAACCGTAGCCCTAACCCTAACCCTAGCCCTAGCCTTAACCCTAACCCTAACCCTAGCCCTAACCTAGCCCTATCCCGAGCCCTAACCCTAACCCTAACCCTAACCCTAGCCCTAGCCCTAGCCCTAACACTAACCCTAACCCTAAACCTAGCCATAACCCTAACCCTAGCCCTAACCCTAACCCTAGACCTAACCCTAACTCTAGCCCTAGCCCTAACCCTAACCTAGCCCTAGCCCTAGCCCTAAACCTAACCCTAACCCTAGCCCTGACCTTAACCCTAACCCTGGCCCTCGCCCTAGCCCTAGCCCGAACCCTAACACTAACCCTAACCCTAACCCTAGCCCTAGCCCTAGCTGTAGCCCTAACGCTAACCCTAGCCCTAGCCGTAATCCTAACCCTAACCCTGACCCTAAACCTAGCCCTAGCCCTAGCCCTAGCCCTAACCCTATCCCTAACCCTAACCCTAACCCTAGCCCTAGCCCTAGCTCTTGCCCTAGGCCTAGTCCTAGCCCTAACCCTTACCCTAACCCTAACCCTAGTCCTAGCCCTAAACCTAACCCTAATCCTAGTCCTAGCCCTAGCCCTAACCTTAACCCTAAACCTAGCCCTAGCCCTAGCCCTAGCCCTAGCCCTAGACCTAACACTAGCCCAAACCCTAACCCTAACCCTAACCCTAGCCCTAGACCTAGCGCTAGCCCTAGCCCTAGACCTAACCCTAACCCTAACCCTAACCCTAGCCCTAACCTTAAACCTAGCCCTAGCCCTAACCCTAACCCTAACCCTAGCCCTAGACTAAGCCCTAGCACTAGCACTAAGCCTAACCCTAACCCTAACCCTAACCCTAACCCTAACCCTAAACCTAGCCCTAGCCCTAGCCCTAACCCTAACCATAACCCTAAACCTAAACCTAGCCCTAGCCCTAGCCCTAGCCCTAGCCCTAGCCCTAGCCCTAACCCTAACCCTAACCCTACCCTAGCCCTAGCCCTAGTCCTAGCCCTAACCCTAACCCTAACCCTAAAGCTAACCCTAACCCTAACCCTTGTCCTAGCCCTAGCCTTAACCCTAGCCCTAGTCCTAACCCTAATCCTAACCATAGCCCTAGACCTAGCCCTAGCCCTAACCCTAACCCAAAACCTAACCCTAACCGTAGCCCTAGCCCTAGCCCTAGCCCTAACCCTAACCCAAACCCTAAGCCTAAACCTTGCCCTAGCCCTAGACTTAACCCTAGCCCTAGCCCTAAACCTAACCCTAACCCTAACCCTAGCCCTAGCACTAGCCCTAGCCATAACCCTAACCCTAACCCTAGCCCTAGCCCTAGCCCTAACCCAAACCCTAGCCCTAGCCCTAGCCCTAGCCCTCGCCATAGCCCTAACCCTAACCCTAGCCCTAGCCCTAACCCTAACCCTAACCCTAAACCTAGCCCTAACCCTAACCCTAGCCCTAACCTACACCATAACCCTAGCCCTAGCCCCAATCCTAAACCTAACCCTATCCCTAGCCCTAGCCCTAGCCCTAGCCCTAACCCTAACCCTAACCCTAACCCTAACCCTAGCCCAAGCCTTAGCCCTAGCCCAAACCCTAATCATAGCCCTAGACTTAACCCTAACCTTAACCCTAACCCTAGCCCTAGCCCTATACCTAGCCCTAACCCTAAACCTAGCCCTTAACCTAACCCTAACCCTAACCCTAAGCCTAGCCCAAGCCCGAGCCCTAGCCCTAGCCCTAAACCTAACCCTAGCCCTAGCCCTAAACATAGCCCTAAACCTAATGCTAACCCTATTCCTAGCCCTAGCACTAGCCCTAGCCCTAGCCCTAGCCCTAACCCTAAACCTAAACCTAACCCTTACCCTAACCCAAGCCGTAGCCCTAGCCCTAGCCCTAGCCCTAACCCTAACCCAAACCCTAGCCCTAGCCCTAGCCCTAGCCCTAACCCTAATCCTAACGCTAACCCTAACCCTAACCCTTGCCCTAGCCCTAGCCTTAACTCTATCCCTACCGTAACCTTAGCCCTAACTCTAACCCTAGCCCTAACACTAACCCTAAACCTAGCCGTAGACTAAGCCCTAGCCCTAGCCCTAACCCTAACTCTAACCCTAAACCTAGCCCTAGCCGTAGCCCTAACCCTAAACCTAACTCTAGCCCTAGTCCTTGCCTTAGCCCTAACCCTAGCCCAACCCTAACCCTAACCGTAACCCTAACCCTAGCCCTAGCCCTAGCCCTAACCCTAGCCCTAGCCCTAACCCTAACCCTAGCCCTAACCCTAAACCTAGCCCTAGCCCTAGCCTTAGCCCTTACGCTAACGCTAACCCTAGCCCTAACCCTAACCCTAAACGTTACCCAGGCCTAGCCCTAACCCTAGCCCTAACACTAACCCTAACCGTAACCCAGGCCTAGCCCTAAACCTAACCCTAGCCCTAACCCTTAACCTAGCCCTAGCCCTAGCCCTAGCCCTAGCCCTAGCCTTAACCCTAGCCCTAGCCCTAACCCTAAACCTAGCCCTGCCCTAGCCCAAGCCCTAAACATAACCCTAACCCTAGACCTAACCCTAATCCTAACCCTAGCCCTAGCCTTAGCGCTAACCGTAGCCCTAAACCTAAATCTAACCCTAACCCAGCCCTAGCCCTAACCCTAGCCCTAGCCCTAAAACTAATCCTAACCCTAATCCTAGCCCTAGCCCTAAACCTAACCCTAACCCTAACCCTATCACTAACCCTATCCCAAGCCGTAGCCCTAGCCCTAGTCTAGCCCTAACACTAACCCTAGCCCTAAACCTAACCCTAACCCTAGCCCTAGCCCTAACACCAACCCTAGCCCTACCCTAACCCTAACATTAACACTAGACCTAGCCCTAGCTCTAGCCCTAATCCTAACCCTAACCCTGACCCTAAACCTAGCCATAGCCCTAGCCCTAGCCCTAACCCTAACCCTAGCCCTAACCCTAACCCTAACCCTAACCCTAGCCCAAGCCTTAGCCCTATCCCTGCCCTAACCCTAACCCTAGCCCTAGCCCTAAACCTAGCCCTATCCCAAACCCTAACCCCAGCCCTAGGCCTAGCCCTAGCCCTAGCCCTAACCCTAGCCCTAACCCAAACCCTAACCCTAACCCTAACCCTAACCCTAGCCCTGCCCTAGACCTAGCGCTAGCCCTAGCCCTTACCATAACCCTAACCTTAATCCTAGCCCTAGCCCTAACACTAACCCTAGCCCTAGCCCTAAACCTAGCACTAACCCTAACCCTAAACCTAGCCCTAGCCCTAGCCCAAACCCTAACCCTAATCCTAGCCCTAGCCCTAGCCCTAAACCTAACCCTAACACTAGCCCTAGCCTAATCCCTAGCCCTAGCCCTAACCCTAACCCTAACCATAACCCTAACCCTAAACGTAGCCCTAGCCCTAGCCCAAACTCTAACCATAACCCTAGCCCTAACACTAATCCTAATCCTAACCCTAGCCCTATACTAAGCCCTAGCCCTAGCCCTAACCCTAAACCCAGCCCTAGCCCTAGCCCTAGCCCTAACCCTAACCCTAACCCTAACCCTAAACCTAGACCCAGCCCTAGACCTAGCCCTAGCCCTAATCCTAACCCTAAACATAACCCTAGCCCAAGCCCTAGCCCTAGCCCTAGCCCTAGCCCTAGCCCTAGCCCTAGCCCTTACCCTAGCCCTAGCCCTAGCCCTAGACTTAACCCAAACCCTAACCCTAACCCTAGCCCTAACCCTAACCCTAGCCCTACACTAACCCTAACATTAACACTAGCCCTAGGCCTAGCTCTAACCCTAATCCTAACCCTAGCCCTGACCCTAAACCTAGCCATAGCCCTAGCCCTAGCCCTAACACTAGCCCTAACCCTAACCCTAGCCCTAACCTTAACCCTAAACCTAACCCTAGACCTAGTCCTAGCCATAGCCCTAGCCCTAACCCTAACCCTAACCCTAGCCCTAGACCTAGCCCTAGCCCTAGCCCTAACCCTAACCCTAACCCTAACCCTAACCCTAACCATAACCGTAAACCTAAACCTAGCCGTAGCCCTAACCGTAAACCTAACACTAGCCCTAGTCCTAGCCCTAGCCCTAACCCTAGCCCAACCCTAACCCTAACCGTAACCCTAACCCTAGCCCTAGCCCTAGCCCTAACCCTAGCCCTAACCCTTAACCTAGCCCTAGCCCTAGCCCTAGCCCTAGCCTTAACCCTAGCCCTAACCCTAACCCTAACACGAGCCCGAGCCTAAGCCCTAGCCCTAGCCCTAACCCTAACCCTAACCATAACCCTAACCCTAAACGTAGCCCTAGCCCTAGCCCAAACCCTAACCATAACCCTAGCCCTACCCCTAAACCTAGCCCTAACGCTAACCCTAAACCTTACCCTAGCCCTAAGCCTAACCCAAACCCTAGCCCTAGCCCTAAACCTAGCCCTAGCCCTAACACTAACCCTAGCCCTAGCACAGCCCTAGCCCTAACTCTAACCCTAACCCTAGTCCTAGCCCTAGCGCTAACCATAGCCCGAACCCTAAACCTAAACCTAACCCAGCCCTAGCCCTAACCATAGCCCTGGCCCTAAACCTAATCCTAACCCTAATCCTAGCCCTAGCACTAGCCCTACCCTAACCCTAACCCTAACCCTAACCCTATCCAAGCCGTAGCCCTAGCCCTAGCCCTAGCCCTAACCCTAACGCTAGCCCTAGCCCTAAACCTAGCTCTAGCCCTAACCCTAACCCTAGCCCTAGACCTAGCCCTATCCCTAGCCCTAACCCTAGCCCTAACCCTAACCCTAACCCTAACCCTAACCCTAGACCTAGCCTTAGCCCTAGCGCTAGCCCTAGCCCTAACCATAACCCTAATCATAACCCTAGCCCTAGCCCTAACCCTAACCCTAGCCCTAACCCTAACCCTAGCCCTAAACCTAACCCTAACCCTAGGCCTAGCCCTAGCCCTAACCCCTACCCTAGCCCTACCCTAACCCTAATATTAACACTAGACCTAGCCCTAGCTCTAGCCCTAATCCTAACCCTAACCCTGACCCTAAACCTAGCCATAGCCCTAGCCCTAGCCCTAACCCTAACCCTAACCCTAACCCTAGCCCTAACCCTAACCCTAACCCTAACCATAACCATAACCCTAAACCCAACCATAGCCTAACACTAACCCTAGCCCTAACCCTAGCCCTAGTCCTAGCCCTAGCCCTAACCCTAACCCTAACCCTAAACCTAACCCTAAACCCGACCATAGCCCTAACCCTAAGCCTAGCCCTAGCCCTAAACCTAACCCTAACCCTAGCCCTAGCCCTAGCCCTAGACCTAGCACTAACCCTAACCCTAGCCTTAGCCCTAGCCCTAGACCTAGCCCTGGCCCTTACCCTAGCCCTAGCCCTAGACTTAACCCTAACCCTAATCCTAACCCTAACCCTAGACCTAACACTAATCCTATCCCTACCCTAACCCTAACCCTAGCCCTAGCCCTAGCCCTAGCCCTAGCCCTGGCCCTAGCCCTAGTCCTAACCCTAACCCTAACGCTAACCCTAACCCTAGCCCAAGCCCTAGCCCTAGCCCTAGCCCTAGACTTAACCCTAACCCTAACCCTAACCCTAGCCCAAGACCTATCCCTAACCCTAAACCTAGCCCTAACCCTAACCATAAACCTAGCCCTAACCCTAACCCTAGCCCTAGCCCTAACCCTAACCCTAACCCTAGCCCTAGCCCAAGCCCTAGCCATAACCCTAACCCTAAACCTAGCCCTAGCCCTAGCCCTAACCCAAACCCTAGCCCTAGCCCTAGCCCTAGATCTAGCCCTAACCCTAACCATAGCCCTAGCACTAACCCTAACCCTAACCCTAAACCTAGCCCTAACCCTAATCCTAGCCCTAACACTAACCATAACCCTAGCCCTAGCCCCAAACCTAAACCTAAACCTAGCCCTAGCCCTAGCCCTAGCCCTAACCCTAACCCTAACCCTAACCCTAGCCCAAACCCTAGCCCTAGCCCAAACCCTAATCATAGCCCTAGACTTAACCCTAACCTTAATCCTAACCCTAGCCCTAGCCCTATACCTAGCCCTAACCCTAAACCTAGCCCTTAACCTAACACTGACCCTAACCCTAACCCTAGCCCAAGCCCTAGCCCTAGCCCTAGCCCTAACCCTAACCCTAGCCCTAGCCCTAAACCTAGCCCTAGCCCTAACACTAACCCTAGCCCTAGCCCTAGCCCTAGCCCTAGCCCTAGCCTTAGCCCTAACCTTAGCCCTAAACCTAACCCTGAACCTAACCACAACCCTAACCCTTGCCCTAGCCCTAGCACTAACCCTATCCCTAACCCTAACCCTAACCCAGCCATAGCCCTAACCCTAGCCCTAGACCTAAACCTAATCCTAACCCTAATCCTAGCCCTAGCCCTAGCCCTAGCCCTAGCCCTAGCCCTAACCCTAAACCTAAACCTAACCCTTACCCTATCCCAAGCCGTAGCCCTAGCCCTAGCCATAGCCCTAACCCTAACCCTAGCCCTAGCACTAAACTTAGCCCTAGCCCTAAACCTAACCCTAGCCCTAGACCTAGCCCTAGCCCTATCCCTTGCCCTAACCCTAACCCTAACCCTAGCCCTAGCCCTTGACTTAGCTCTAGCCCTAGCCCTAACCATAACCCTAACCATAACCTTAGCCCTAGACCTAAACCTAACCCTTGCCCTAACCCTAACCCTATCCCTAACCCTATCCCTAACCCTAGCCCTAGCCCTAGTCCTAACACTAACCCTAACCCCAGACCTAGCCCTAGCCCTAGCCCTAGCCCTAGCCCTGGCCCTATCCTAGCCCTAACCCTGACCCTAGCCCTGGCCCTAGCCCTAGCCCTAAACCTAACACTAACGCTAGCCCTAACCTAAACCTAGCCCTAACCCTAACCATAGCCCTAACCCTAACCCTAACCCTAACCCTAGCACTAAACCTAGCCCAAGCCGTAGACCTAGCCCTAGCCCTACCCTAGCCCTAGCCCTAGCCCTGGCCCTAGCCCTAGCCCTAACCCTGACCCTAGCCCTGGCCCTAGCTCTAGCCCTAACCCTAATACTAACCCTAGCCCTAACCTAACACTAACCCTAACCCTAACCCTAGCCCTAACCCTAACCCTAACTCTAACCCTAACCCTAGCCTAAGCCGTAGCACTAGACCTAGCCCTAGCCCTAACCCTAACCCTAGACCTAGCCCTAAACCTAGCCCTAGCCCTAACCCTAACCCTAGCCCTAGCCCTAGCCCTAGCCCTAACCCTAGCCCTAAACCTAACCCTAAACCTAACACTAGCCCTATCCCACACCCTAACCCTAACCCTAGCCCAAGCCATAGTCCTAGCCCTAGCCCTAACCCTAACCCTAACACTAGACCTAGCCTAAGCCCTAGCCCTAGACATAACCTAACCCTCACCATAACCCTAACCCTAAACCTAACCCTAGCCCTAGCCCTAGACCTAGCCCTAAGCCTAACCCTAACCCTAGCCCTAACCCTAACCATAGCACTATCCCTAAACCTAACCCTAACCCTAGCCATAGACTAAGCCCTAGCCCTAGCCCTAACACTAACCCTCACCCTAACCCTAACCCTAGCCCTAGCCCTAGCCCTAACCCTAACCCTAACCCTAAAACTAACCCTAGCCCTAGACCTAGCCCTAGCCCTAGCCCTAACCCTAACCCTAACCCTAGCCGTAGACCTAGCACTAACACTAACCCTAAACCTAACCCTTACCCTAACCCTTGCCCTAACCCTAGCCCTAGCCCTAGCCCTAACCCTAATCCTAACGCTAACCCTAACCCTAACCCTTACCCTAGCCCTAGCCTTAACCCTAACCCTACCGTAAACCTAGCCCTAACCCTAACCCTAGCCCTAACACTAACCCTAACCCTAGCCCTAGACTAAGCCCTAGCCCTAGCCCTAACACTAACCCTAACCCTAAACCTAGCCCTAGCCCTAGCACTAACCCTAAACCTAACCCTAAACCTAACTCTAGCACTAGCCCTAGCCCTAGCCCTAACGCTAGCCCAACCCTAAACCTAACCCTAGCCCTAGCCCTAGCCCTAGCCCAAACCAAACCCTAACCCTCACCCTAACCCTAACCCTTGCCCTAGCCCTAGCCTTAAACATAGCCCTAGCCCTAAAACTAACCCTTGCCCTAGCCCTAGCCTTAAACATAGCCCTAGCCCTAAACCTAATCCTAGACCTAGCCCATCCCTAGCCCTAACCCTAACCCTAAACCTAGCCCTAGACCTAGACCTAGACCTAGCCCTAGCCCTAGCCCTAACCCTAACCCTAATCCTAACCCTAGCCCTAGCCCTAACCCTAACCCTAACCCTAACCCTAGCCCTAGCGCTAGCCCTAACCCTAAACCAGCCCTAGCCCTAACCCTAACCCTAACACTAGACCTAGCCATAGCCCTAGCCCTAACCATAACCCTAACCCTAAACCTAGCTCTAACCCTAGCCCTAGCCCTAGCCCTGACCCTAACCCTAACCCTAACCCTAGCCTAGACCTAGCCCTAGCCCTAACCCTAACCCTAACCCTAGCCCTAGCCCTAACCCTAGCTCTAGCCCTAGACCTAACCCTAGCCCTAACACTAACCCTAACACTAGCCCTAGCCCTAACCCTAACACTAGCCCTAGACCTAACCCTAACCATAACCCTAACCCAGGCACTAAACCTAACCCTAACCCTAGCCCTAGTCCTAGCCCTAACCCTAACCCTAACCCAAGCCCTAGCCCTAGCACTAGCCCTAGCCCCAACTCTAACCCTAAACCTAACCCTAACCCTAGCCCTAAACCTAGCCCTAGCCCTAGCCCTAACCCTAACCCTAACCTAACCCTAAACCTAGCCCTAGCCCTAGCTCTAACCCTAACCCTAACCCTAAACCTAGCCATAGCCCTAGCCCTAGCCCTAGCCCTATCCCTAACCCTATCCCTAACCCTAACCCTAACCCTAGACCTAGCCCTAGCCCTAGCCTTAGCACTAGCCCTAACCCGAACCCTAACCGTAACCCTAGCCCTAGGCATAAAACTAACCCTAATCCTAGCCCTATCCCTAGACCTAACCCTAACCCTAACCCTAATCCTAAACCTAACCCTAGCCCGAGCCCTAGCCCTAGGCCTAGCCCTAACACTAACACTAACACTAACATTAACCCTAGCACTAACCCTAACCCTAACCCTAAACCTAGCCCAAGACCTAGCCCTAGCCCTAGCCCTAACCCTATCTCTAACCCTAACCCTAACACTAACCCTAGCCATAGCCCTAGCCCTAACCTGAACCCAAACCCTAAACCTTGCCCTAGCCCTAGCCCTACCCCTAGCCCTAACCCTAACCCTAGCCCTAGCCCTAACCCTGGCCCTAGCCCTAGCCCTAGCCCTAGCCCTTGCGCTAACCCTAACCCTAGCCCTAACGCTAACCCTAACTGTAACCCAGCCCTAGCCCTAACCCTAGCCCTAGCCCTAAACCTAATCCTAACACTAATCCTAGCCCTAGCCCTAGCCTTAACCCTAAACCTAACCCTAACCCTTTCCCAAGCCGTAGCCCTAGCCCTAGCCATAGCCCTAACCCTAACACTAGCCCTAGCCCTAAACCTAGCCATAGCCCTAACCCTAACCCTAGCCCTAGCCCTAGCCCTAGCCCTAGCCCTAGCCCTAGCCCTAACCCTTGCCCTAACCCTAACCCTAACCCTAGCCATAGCCCTAGACCTAGCGCTAGCCCTAGCCCTAACAATAACCCTAACCCTAACCCTAGCCCTAGCCCTAAACCTAGCCCTAGCCCTAACCCTAAACCTAGCCCTAGCCATAGCCCTAGCCCTAGCCCTACCCTAACCCTAACCCTAACCCTAACCCTAAACCTAGCCCTAGCCCTAGCCCTAGCCCTAACCCTAACCATAACCCTAACCCTAGCCCTAGCCCTAACCCGAACCCTAACCGTAACCCTAGCCCTAGCACTAAAACTAACCCTAACCCTATCCCTATCCCTAGACCTAACCCTAACCCTAACCCTAACCCTAAACCTAGCCCTAGCCCTAGCCCTAGCCCTAACCCTAACCATAGCCCTAGCCCTAGCCCTAATCCTAACCCTAACCCTAGCGCTTGCGCTAGCCCTAGCCCTAACCCTAAACCGAACCCTAGTCCTAGCCCTAGCCCTAACCCTAACACTAACCCTAACCCTAACCCTAGCCCTAGCCCTAGCCCTAACCCTAGCCCTAGCCCTAACCCTAACCCTAGCCCTAACCTTAAACCTAGCCCTCGCCCTAGCCCTAGCCCTTACGCTAACGCTAACCCTAGCCCTAACCCTAACCCTAACCGTAACCCAGGCCTAGCCCTAACCCTAGCCCTAGCCCTAAACCTAATCCTAACCCTAATCCTAGCCCTAGCCCTAGCCTTAACCCTAACCCTAACCCTAACCCTAACACAGCACTAGCCCAAGCCGTAGCCTTAGCCCTAGCCCTAGCCCTAACCCTAACCCTAGCCCTAACCCTAACCCTAACCCTTGCCCTAGACCTAGGCTCAACCCTAGCCCTAGCCCTTACCCTAACCCTAAGCCAAACCCTAGCCCTAGCCCTAGCCCTAGCCGTAACCCTATCCCTAACCCAAACCCTAGCCCTAGCCCTAGCTCTAACCCTATTCCTAACAATAACCCTAACCCTAACCCTAGCCCTAGCCCTAGCCTTAACCCTAGCCCTAGCCCTAACCCTAACCCTAACCCTAGCCCTACCCTAGCCCAAGCCCTAGCCCTAACCCTAACCCTAACCCTAACCCTAACCCTAACCCTAACCCTAACCCTAACACAGCACTAGCCCAAGCCTTAGCCTTAGCCCTAGCCCTAGCCCTAACCCTAACCCTAGCCCTAACCCTAACCCTAACCCTAACCCTAACCCTAACCCTAACCCTAAACCTAGCCCTAGCCCTAGCCCTAGCCGTAACCCTATCCCTAACCCAAACCCTAGCCCTAGCCCTAGCCCTAGCTCTAACCCTAATCCTAACACTAACCCTAACCCTAACCCTTGCCCTAGCCCTAGCCTTAACCCTAGCCCTAGCGTAACCCTAACCCTAACCACAGCCCTACCCTAGCCCAAGCCCTAGCCCTAACCCTAACCCTAACCCTAACCCTAGCCCTAACCCTAACCCTAACCCTAACCCAAACCCTAACCCTAGCCCAAGCCGTAGCCCTAGCCCTGCCCTAAACCTAACCCTAGCCCTAGCCCTAAACCTAGCCCTAGCCTAAACCCTAACCCTAGCCCTAGGCCTAGCCCTAGCCCTAGCCCTAACCCTAGCCCTAACCCTAACCCTAAACCTAACCCTAACCCTAGCCCTAGCCCTAGACCTAGCGCTAGCCCTAGCACTTACCATAACCCTAACCCTAACCCTAGCCATAGCCCTAACACTAACCCTAACCCTAGCCCTAAACCTAGCACTAACCCTAACCCTACACCTAGCCCTAGTCCTAGCACAAGCCCTAACCCTAACCCTAACACTAGCCCTAGCCTAAGCCCTAACCCTAGCCCTAACCCTAACCCTAACCATAACCCTAACCCTAAACCTAGCCCTAGCCCTAGCCCAAACCCTAACCCTAACCTTAGCCCTAACACTAATCCTAACCCTTACCCTAGCCCTAGATAAGCCCTAGCCCTAGCCCTAACCCTAATCCTAGACCTAGCCCTAGACCTAGCCCTAGCCCTAACCCTAACCCTAAACATAACCCTAGCCCAAGCCCTAGCCCTAGCCCTAGCCCTAGCCCTAGCCATTACCCTAACCCTAGACCTAGCCCTAGACTTAACCCAAACCATAACCCAAACCCTAGCCCTAACCCTAACCCTAGCCCTACACTAACCCTAACATTCACACTAGCCCTAGCCCTAGCTCTAGCCCTAATCCTAACCCTAACCCTGACCCTAAACCTAGCCATAGCCCTAGCCCTAGCCCTAACACTAGCCCTAACCCTAACCCTAGCCCTAACCCTAACCCTAAACCTAACCATAGACCTAGTCCTAGCCCTAGCTCTAGCCCTAACCCTAACCCTAACCCAAACCCTAGCCCTAGACATAGCCCTAGCCCTAGCCCTAACCCTAACCCTAACCCTAAACCTAGCCCTAGCCCTAGCCCTAGCCCTAGCCCTAACCCTAACCCTAACCCTAGCCCTAACCATAACCCTAACCCTAACCCTAACCCTAGCCCAAGCCGTAGCACTAGCCCTGCCCTAAACCTAACCCTAGCCCTAGCCCTAAACCTAGCCCTAGCCCAAACCCTAACCCTAGCCCTAGGCCTAGCCCTAGCCCTAACCTTAACCCTAGCCCTAACCCTAACCCTGACCCTAACCCTAGCCCTAGCCCTAGCCCAAACCCTAACCGTAACCCTAGCCCTAGCCCTAGCCCTAACCCAAACCCTAGCTCTAGCCCTAGCCCTAGCCTTAGCCCTAACCCTAACCCTAACCCTAGCCCTAGCCCTAACCCTAACCCTAACCCTAAACCTACCCCTAACCCTAACCCTAGCCCTAGCCCTAACCCTAACCCTAACCCTAAACCTAGCCCTAGCCCTAGCCCTAGACCTAGCCCTAACCCTAACTCTAAACATAACCCTAGCCCAAGCCCTAGCCCTAGCCCTAGCTCTTACCCTAGCCCTAGCCCTAGCCCTATACTTAACCCAAACCCTAACCCTAACCCTAGCCCTAACCCTAACCCTAGCCCTACACAAACCATAACATTAACACTAGCCCTAGCCCTAGCTCTAGCCCTAATCCTAAACCTAACCCTGGCCCTAAACCTAGCCTTAGCCCTAGCCCTAGTCCTAACCCTAAACCTAACCCTAACCCTAGCCCTAACCCTACCTCTAGCCCTAACACTAACCCTAACCCTAAACCTAACCCTAGCCCTAGTCCTAGCCCTAGCCCTAGCCCTAAACCTAGCCCTAGCACTAACCCTAGACCTAGACCTAGCCCTAGCCATAGCCCTAGCCCTGGCCCTAGCGCTAGCCCTAACCCTAACCCTAACCCTAACCCTAACCCTAACCCTAACCCTATCCAAGCCGTAGCCCTAGCCCTAGCCCTAGCCCTAACCCTAACGCTAGCCCTAGCCCTAACCCTAACCCTAGCCCTAGCCCTAGCCCTAGCCCTAGCCTTAACCCTAGCCCTAGCACTAACCCTAACCATAACCATAACCCTAGCCCTAGCCCTAGCCCTAGCCCTAGCCCTAATCCTAACCGTAATCCTAGACCTAGGCCCAGCCCTAACCCTAAACCTAACCCTAGCCCTAGCCCTAGCCCTAACCCTAACCCTAAACCTAACCCTAACCCTAACCCTGCCCTAGCCCTAGCCTTAACCCTAGCCCTAGCACTAACCCTAACCCTAACCCTAGCCCTAGCCCTAGCCCTAGCCCTAACCCTAACCGTAACCCTAGACCTAGCACTAGCCCAAACCCAAACCCTAGCCATAGCCCTAGCCCTAGCCTTAGCCCTAACCCTAACCCTAAACCTAGCCCTAGCCCTAATACTAACCCTAACCCTAAACCTACCCCTACCCCTAACCCTAGACCTAGCCATAGACCTAGCGCTAGCCCTAGCCCTAACCCTAACCTTACCCTAACCCTAGCCCTAGCCCTAGCCCTAGCCGTAACCGTAACCCTAACCCTAACGCTAACGCTAACCCTAGCCCTAACCCTAACCCTAGCCCTAACGCTAACCCTAACCCTAAAAATAGCCCTAACCCTAACCCTAACCCTAGCCCTAGCCCTAGCCCTAGGCCTAGCCCTAACCCTAAACCTAACCCTAGCCCTAGCCCTAGCCCTAACCCTGAACCTAAACCTAACCCTAACCCTAACACTTGCCCTAGCCCTAGACTTAACCCTAGCCCTAGCACTAACCCTAACCCTAAGCCTAGCCCTAGCCCTAGCCCTAGTCCTAACCCTAACCCTAACCCTAGACCTAGCACTAGCCCAAACCCAAACCCTAGCCCTAGCCCTAGCCTTAGCCCTAACCCTAACCCTAAACCTAGCCCTAGCCCTAACACTAACCCTAACCCTAAACCTACCCCTAACCCTAACCATAGCCCTAGCCCTAAACCTAAACCTAACCCTAGCCCTAGACCTAGCCCTAACCCTAACCCTAACCCTAAACATAACCGTAGCCCTAGCCCTAGCCCTAGTCCTATCCCTATCTCTTACCCTAGCCCTAGCCCTAGCCCTAGACTTAACCCAAACCCTAACCCCAACCCTAGCCCTAACCCTAACCCTAGCCCTACACTAACCCTAATATTAACACTAGCCCTAGGCCTAGCTCTAGCCCTAACCCTAACCCTAACCCTGACCCTAAACATAGACATAGCCCTATCCCTAGCCCTAAACCTAACCCTATCCCTAACACTAGCCCTAACCCAAAACCTAGCCCTAACCATAACCCTAAACCTAACCCTAGCCCTAGTCCTAGCCCTAGCCCTAGCCCTAACCCAAACTCTAACCCTAACCCTAGCCCTAGCCCTAGCCCTAGCCATAGCCCTAGCCCTGGCCATAGCCCTAGCCCTAACCCTAACTCTAACGCTAACCCTAGCCCTAACCCTAACCCTAGCCCTAACGCTAACCCTATCCCTAACCCTAGCCTTAAGCCTAACCCTAACCCTAAACCTAACCCTAGCTCAAGCCCTAGACATAGTTCTAGCCATAACCCTAACCCTAGCCCTAGCCCTAAACCTAGCCCTAGCCCTAACACTAACCCAAGCCCTAGCCCTAGCCCTAACCCTAGCCCTAACCCTAACCCTAACCCTAGCCCTAGCCCTAGCGCTAACCCTAGCCCTAACCCTAAACCTAACCCTAACCCAGCTCTAGCCCTAAACCTAGCCCTAGCCCTAAACCTAACCCTAGCCCTAACCCTAACACTAACCCTAAACCTAGACCTAGCCATAGACCTAGAGCTAGCCCTAGCCCTAACCATAACCCTAACCATAACCCTAGCCCTAGCCCTAACCCTAACCCTAGCATAACCCTCACCCTAGCCCTAAACCTAACTCTAACCATAGCCCTAGCCCTAGCCCTAACCCTAACCATAACCCTAGCCCTAGCCCTAGCCCTAGCCCTAGCCCTAGCCCTGGCCCTAGCCCTAGCCCTAACCCTAACACTAACCCTAGCCCTAACCCTAACCCTAGCCCTAACCCTAACCCAGGCCCTAACCCTAACCCTAACACTATCCTTAGCCCCAACCATACCCCTAGCGCTAGCCCAAGCCCTGGCCCTAGCCCTAACCCTAACCCTAGCCCTAGCCCTAGCCCTAGCCCTAGCCCTAGCCCTAGCCCTGGCCCTAGCCCTAGCCCTAACCCTAACACTAACCCTAGCCCTAACCCTAACCCTAGCCCTAACCCTAACCCAGGCCCTAACCATAACCCTAAGACTATCCCTAGCCCCAACCGTAGCCCTAGCCCTAGACCAAGCCCTAGCCCTAGCCCTAACCCTAACCCTAGCCCTAGACCTAACCCTAAACCTAACCCTAGCCCTAACCCTAAAACTAGCTATAGCCCTTACCCTAACCCTAACCCCAACCCTAGCCCTAACCCTAGCCCTAGACCCTGCCCTAACCCTAGCACTATCCCTAGCCCAAGCCCTAGCCCTAACCCTAGCCCTAGCCCTAGACTTTACCCTAGCCCTAGCCCTAGCCCTAGAAGAAACCCTAACCCTAACCCTAACCCTAGCCCTAACCCTAACCCTAGCCCTAGCCCTAGCACTAGCCCTAGCCCTAGCCCTAACCCTAACCCTAACACTAACCCTAACCCTAAACCTAACCCTAGCCCTAAACCTAACCATAAACCTAACCCTAGCCCTAGCCCTAGCCCTAGCCCTAACCCTAACCTTAACCGTAGTCCTAACCCTAGCCCTAGCCCTAGCCCTAGCCCTAGCCTTAACCCTAGCCCTAGCACTAACCCTAACCATAACCATAACCCTAGCCCTAGCCCTAGCCCTAGCCCTAATCCTAACCGTAATCCTAGACCTAGGCCCAGCCCTAACCCTAAACCTAACCCTAGCCCTAGCCCTAGCCCTAACCCTAACCCTAAACCTAACCCTAACCCTAACCCTGCCCTAGCCCTAGCCTTAACCCTAGCCCTAGCACTAACCCTAACCCTAACCCTAGCCCTAGCCCTAGCCCTAGCCCTAACCCTAACCGTAACCCTAGACCTAGCACTAGCCCAAACCCAAACCCTAGCCATAGCCCTAGCCCTAGCCTTAGCCCTAACCCTAACCCTAAACCTAGCCCTAGCCCTAATACTAACCCTAACCCTAAACCTACCCCTACCCCTAACCCTAGACCTAGCCATAGACCTAGCGCTAGCCCTAGCCCTAACCCTAACCTTACCCTAACCCTAGCCCTAGCCCTAGCCCTAGCCGTAACCGTAACCCTAACCCTAACGCTAACGCTAACCCTAGCCCTAACCCTAACCCTAGCCCTAACGCTAACCCTAACCCTAAAAATAGCCCTAACCCTAACCCTAACCCTAGCCCTAGCCCTAGCCCTAGGCCTAGCCCTAACCCTAAACCTAACCCTAGCCCTAGCCCTAGCCCTAACCCTGAACCTAAACCTAACCCTAACCCTAACACTTGCCCTAGCCCTAGACTTAACCCTAGCCCTAGCACTAACCCTAACCCTAAGCCTAGCCCTAGCCCTAGCCCTAGTCCTAACCCTAACCCTAACCCTAGACCTAGCACTAGCCCAAACCCAAACCCTAGCCCTAGCCCTAGCCTTAGCCCTAACCCTAACCCTAAACCTAGCCCTAGCCCTAACACTAACCCTAACCCTAAACCTACCCCTAACCCTAACCATAGCCCTAGCCCTAAACCCAAACCTAACCCTAGCCCTAGACCTAGCCCTAACCCTAACCCTAACCCTAAACATAACCGTAGCCCTAGCCCTAGCCCTAGTCCTATCCCTATCTCTTACCCTAGCCCTAGCCCTAGCCCTAGACTTAACCCAAACCCTAACCCCAACCCTAGCCCTAACCCTAACCCTAGCCTTACACTAACCCTAATATTAACACTAGCCCTAGGCCTAGCTCTAGCCCTAACCCTAACCCTAACCCTGACCCTAAACATAGACAAAGCCCTATCCCTAGCCCTAAACCTAACCCTATCCCTAACACTAGCCCTAACCCAAAACCTAGCCCTAACCATAACCCTAAACCTAACCCTAGGCCTAGTCCTAGCCCTAGCCCTAGCCCTAACCCAAACTCTAACCCTAACCCTAGCCCTAGCCCTAGCCCTAGCCATAGCCCTAGCCCTGGCCATAGCCCTAGCCCTAACCCTAACTCTAACGCTAACCCTAGCCCTAACCCTAACCCTAGCCCTAACGCTAACCCTATCCCTAACCCTAGCCTTAAGCCTAACCCTAACCCTAAACCTAACCCTAGCTCAAGCCCTAGACATAGTTCTAGCCATAACCCTAACCCTAGCCCTAGCCCTAAACCTAGCCCTAGCCCTAACACTAACCCAAGCCCTAGCCCTAGCCCTAACCCTAGCCCTAACCCTAACCCTAACCCTAGCCCTAGCCCTAGCGCTAACCCTAGCCCTAACCCTAAACCTAACCCTAACCCAGCTCTAGCCCTAAACCTAGCCCTAGCCCTAAACCTAACCCTAGCCCTAACCCTAACACTAACCCTAAACCTAGACCTAGCCATAGACCTAGCGCTAGCCCTAGCCCTAACCATAACCCTAACCATAACCCTAGCCCTAGCCCTAACCCTAACCCTAGCATAACCCTCACCCTAGCCCTAAACCTAACTCTAACCATAGCCCTAGCCCTAGCCCTAACCCTAACCATAACCCTAGCCCTAGCCCTAGCCCTAGCCCTAGCCCTAGCCCTGGCCCTAGCCCTAGCCCTAACCCTAACACTAACCCTAGCCCTAACCCTAACCCTAGCCCTAACCCTAACCCAGGCCCTAACCCTAACCCTAACACTATCCTTAGCCCCAACCATACCCCTAGCGCTAGCCCAAGCCCTGGCCCTAGCCCTAACCCTAACCCTAGCCCTAGCCCTAGCCCTAGCCCTAGCCCTAGCCCTAGCCCTGGCCCTAGCCCTAGCCCTAACCCTAACACTAACCCTAGCCCTAACCCTAACCCTAGCCCTAACCCTAACCCAGGCCCTAACCATAACCCTAAGACTATCCCTAGCCCCAACCGTAGCCCTAGCCATAGACCAAGCCCTAGCCCTAGCCCTAACCCTAACCCTAGCCCTAGACCTAACCCTAAACCTAACCCTAGCCCTAACCCTAAAACTAGCTATAGCCCTTACCCTAACCCTAACCCCAACCCTAGCCCTAACCCTAGCCCTAGACCCTGCCCTAACCCTAGCACTATCCCTAGCCCAAGCCCTAGCCCTAACCCTAGCCCTAGCCCTAGACTTTACCCTAGCCCTAGCCCTAGCCCTAGAAGAAACCCTAACCCTAACCCTAACCCTAGCCCTAACCCTAACCCTAGCCCTAGCCCTAGCACTAGCCCTAGCCCTAGCCCTAACCCTAACCCTAACACTAACCCTAACCCTAAACCTAACCCTAGCCCTAAACCTAACCATAAACCTAACCCTAGCCCTAGCCCTAGCCCTAGCCCTAACCCTAACCTTAACCGTAGTCCTAACCCTAGCCCTAGCCCTAGCCCTAGCCCTAACCCTAACGCTAGTCTAGCCCTAAACCTAGCCCTAGCCCTAACCCTAACACTAGCCCTAGCCCTAGCCCTATCCCTAGCCTTAACCCTAGCCCTAACCCTAACCCTAACCCTAACCCTAGGCCTAGCCATAGACCTAGCGCTAGCCCTATACCTAACCCTAACCCTAACCTTAACCCTAACCCTTGCCCTAGCACTAGCCGTAACCGTAACCCTAACCCTAACGCTTACCCTAGCCCTAACCCTAAACCTAGCCCTAACGCTAACCCTAACCCCAACTCTAGCCCTAGCCCTAGCCCTAACCCTAACCCTAACCCTAGCCCTAACCCTAACCCTAGCCCAAAGCCTAACCCTAACCCTAACCCTAAACCTAGCCCTAACCCTGACCCTAACCCTAACCCTAGCCATAGCTCTAGCCATATCCCTAACTCTAACCCTAAACCTAGCCCTAGCCATAACCCTAACCCTAATCCTAAACCTAGCCCTTACCCTAACCCTAAACCTAACCCTAGCCCAAGCCCTAGCCCTAGCCCTAACCCAAAACCCTGCCCTAGCCCTAACCCTAACCCTAACCATAACCCTAGCCCTAGCCCTAGCCCTAGCCCTAACCCTAAAACTAGACCTATCCATAGACCTAGCCCTAGCCCTAACCCTAATTCTAACCCTAACCATAACCTTAAACCCAACCATAGCCTAACCATAACCCTAGCCCTAACCCTAGCCCTAGCCCTAGCCCTAGACCTAACCCTAACCCTAACCCTAACCCTAAACCCAACCTTAGCCCTAATCCTAACCCTAGCCCTAGCCCTTACCCTAACCCTAGCCCTAGCCCTAGCCCTAGACCTAGCACTAACCCTAACCCTAGCCGTAGCCCTAGCCCTAGCCCTAGCCCTAGCCCTTACCCTAGCCCTAGCCCTAGACTTAACCCTAACCCTAATCCTAACCCTAACCCTAGACCTAACCCTAATCCTAGCCCTACCCTAACCCTAACCCTAGCCCTAGCCCTAGCCCTAGCCCTAGCCCTGGCCCTAGACCTAGCCCTAACCCTAACCCTAACGCTCACCCTAACCCTAGCCCAAGCCCTAGCCCTAGCCCTAGCCCTACTTAACCCTAACCCTAACCCTAACCCTAGCCAAAGACCTAGCCCTAACCCTAACCCTAGCCCCAGCCCTAGCCCAGCCCTAGCCCTAGCCCTAGCCCTAACAATAACACTAACCCTAGCCCTAACCCTAACCCTAGCCCTAACCCTAACCATAACCCTAGCCCTAACCCTAACCCTAGCCCTAGCCCTAACCCTAACCCAAACCCTAACCCTAGCCCTAGCCCTAGCCCTAGCCGTAACCCTAACCCTAACGCTAACCCTAGCCCTAACACTAACCCTAGCCCTAACGCTAACCCTAACCCTAGCCCTAACGCTAACCCTAACCCTAACCATAGCCCTAGCCCTAGCCCTAGCCCTAACCCTAACCCTAACGCTAACCCTAGCCCTAACACTAACCCTAGCCCAAACGCTAACCCTAACCCTAGCCCTAACCCTAGCCCTAACATTAACCCTAGCCCTAGCACTAGCCCTAGCCGTAACCCATACCCTAAACCTAACCCTAACCCTAACCCTAAACATAACCCTTGCCCTAGCACTAGCCCTAGCCCTAGCCTTAGCCCTAACCCTAACCCTAACCCTAACCCAAGCCCTAGCCCTAGCCCAAACCCTAACCGTAACCCTAGCCCTAGCCCTAGCCCTAACCCAAACCCTAGCCCTAGCCCTAGCCTTAGCCCTAACCCTAACCCTAACCCTAGCCCTAGCCCTAACCCTAACCCTAACCCTAAACCTACCCCTAACACTAAACCTAGCCCTAGCCCTAAACCTAAACCTAGCCCTAGCCCTAGCCCTAGACCTAGCCCTAACCCTAACCCTAACCCTAAACCTAGCCCTAGCCCTATCCCTAGACCTAGCCCTAACCCTAATTCTAACCATAACCCTAGCCCAAGCCTTAGCCCTAGCCCTTGCCCTAGCTCTTACCCTAGCCCTAGCCCTAGCCCTAGACTTAACCTAAACCCTAACCCTAACCCTACCCTAACCCTAACCCTAGCCCTACACTAACCATAACATTAACACTAGCCCTAGCCCTAGTTCTAGCCCTAATCCTAACACTAAACCTGACACTAAACCTAGCCATAGCCCTAGCCCTAGTCCTAAACCTAACCCTAACCCTAACCCTAGCCCTAACCCTAACTCTAGCCCTAACCCTAACGCTAACCCTAAACCTAACCCTAGCCCTAGTCCTAGCCCTAGCCCTAGCCCTAACCCTAACCCTAACCCTAACCCTAGACCTAACCCTAGCCCTAGCCATAGCCCTAGCCCGGGCCCTAGCCATAGCCCTAACCCTGACTCTAACGCTAACCCTAGCCTTAACCCTAACCCTAGCCCTAAGGCTAACCCTAACCCTAACCCTAGCCCTAGCCCTCGCCCTAGACCTAGCACTAACCCTAACCCTAGCCGTAGCCCTAGCCCTAGCCCTAGCCCTAGCCCTTACCCTAGCCCTAGCCCTAGACTTAACCCTAACCCTAATCCTAACCCTAACCCTAGACCTAACCCTAATCCTAGCCCTACCCTAACCCTAACCCTAGCCCTAGCCCTAGCCCTAGGCCTAGCCCTGGCCCTAGACCTAGCCCTAACCCTAACCCTAACGCTCACCCTAACCCTAGCCCAAGCCCTAGCCCTAGCCCTAGCCCTAGACTTAACCCTAACCCTAACCCTAACCCTAGCCCAAGACCTAGCCCTAACCCTAACCCTAGCCCTAGCCCTAGCCCAGCCCTAGCCCTAGCCCTAGCCCTAACAATAACACTAACCCTAGCCCTAACCCTAACCCTAGCCCTAACCCTAACCATAACCCTAGCCCTAACCCTAACCCTAGCCCTAGCCCTAACCCTAACCCAAACCCTAACCCTAGCCCTAGCCCTAGCCCTAGCCGTAACCCTAACCCTAACGCTAACCCTAGCCCTAACACTAACCCTAGCCCTAACGCTAACCCTAACCCTAGCCCTAACGCTAACCCTAACCCTAACCCTAGCCCTAGCCCTAGCCCTAGCCCTAACCCTAACCCTAACGCTAACCCTAGCCCTAACACTAACCCTAGCCCTAACGCTAACCCTAACCCTAGCCCTAACCCTAGCCCTAACCCTAACCCTAGCCCTAGCACTAGCCCTAGCCCTAACCCATACCCTAAACCTAACCCTAACCCTAACCCTAAACATTACCCTTGCCCTAGCACTAGCCCTAGCCCTAGCCTTAGCCCTAACCCTAACCCTAACCCTAACCCAAGCCCTAGCCCTAGCCCAAACCCTAACCGTAACCCTAGCCCTAGCCCTAGCCCTAACCCAAACCCTAGCCCTAGCCCTAGCCCTAGCCTTAGCCCTAACCCTAACCCTAACCCTAGCCCTAGCCCTAACCCTAACCCTAACCCTAAACCTACCCCTAACACTAAACCTAGCCCTAGCCCTAAACCTAAACCTAGCCCTAGCCCTAGCCCTAGACCTAGCCCTAACCCTAGCCCTAGCCCTAGCCCTAGCCCTAGCCCTAGCCCTAACCCTAACCCTAGCCCTATCCCTAGCCTTTACCCTAGCCCAAGCCCTAGCCCTAGACTAAACCCTAACCCTAACCCTAACCCTAGCCCTAACCCTAGCCCTAGCCCTAGCCCTAGCCCTAACCCTAACCCTAACCCTAACCCTAAACCTAACCCTAGCCCTAAACCTAACCATCAACCTAATCCAAGCCCTAGCCCTAGCCCTAGCCCTAACCCTAACCTTAACCCTAGCCCTAGCCCTAGTACTAGCCCTAACCCTAACCCTAGCCCTAGGTCTAGGCCTAACTCTAACCCTAACCCTAGCCCTAACGCTAACCTTAGCCCTAAACCTAACCCTAACACTAACCCTAACCCTAGCCCAAGCCCTAGCCCTAGCCCTAGCCATAACACTAAACCTAGCACTAGCCTAAGCCCTAGCCCTAGCCCTAACCCTAACCCTAACCATAACCCTAACCCTAAACCTAGCCCTAGCCCTAGCCCTAGCCCTAACCCTAACCCTAAACCAAGCCCTAACCCTAACCCTAGCCCTAACCCTAAACCTAACCCTAACCCTAGCCCTAGACTAAGCCCTAGCCCTAGCAATAAACCTAACCCTAACCCTAACACTAACCCTAGCCCTAGCCCAGCCCTAGCCCTAACCCTATCCCTAACACTAAACGTAACCCTAGCCCTAGCCCTAACCCTCACCTAAGCCTAACCCTAGCCCTAGCCCTAGTCCTAGCCCTAACCCTAACCCTAACCCTAACGCTAACCCTAACCCTAACCCTTGCCCTAGCCCTAGCCTAAACCCTGGACCTAGCCCTAACCCTAATCCTAACCCTAGCCCAAGCCCTAGCCCTAGCCCTAACCCTAGCCAAAGCCCTAGCCCTAGCCCTAGCCCTAGACCTAAACCTAACCCAAACCCTAACCCTAGCCCTAGCCCTAGCCCTAGCCATAACACTAAACCTAGCACTAGCCTAAGCCCTAGCCCTAGCCCTAACCCTAACCCTAACCATAACCCTAACCCTAAACCTAGCCCTAGCCCTAGCCCTAGCCCTAACCCTAACGCTAAACCTAGCCCTAACCCTAACCCTAGCCCTAACCCTAAACCTAACCCTAACCCTAGCCCTAGACTAAGCCCTAGCCCTAGCAATAAACCTAACCCTAACCCTAACACTAACCCTAGCCCTAGCCCAGCCCTAGCCCTAACCCTATCCCTAACACTAAACGTAACCCTAGCCCTAGCCCTAACCCTCACCCTAACCCTAACCCTAGCCCTAGCCCTAGTCCTAGCCATGACCCTAACCCTAACCCTTGCCCTAGCCCTAGCCTGAACCCTAGCCCTAGCCCAAACCCTAATCCTAACCCTAGCCCAAGCCCTAGCCCTAGCCCTAGCCCTAACCCTAACCCTAACCCTAGCCTTAGCCCTATCCCTAGCCCTAACCGTAACCCTAACCCTGACCCTAACCCTGCCCTAGCCCTAGCCTTATCCCTAGCCCTAACCATAACCCTAACCCTAACCCTAGACTTGCCCTAGCCCTAGCCCTAGCCCTAACCCTAACCATAGCCCTAGCCCTAGCCCTAACCCAAACACTAGCCCTAGCCCTAACCCTAGCCCTAGCCCTAAATCTAACCCTAGCCCTAGCCCTAACCCTAACCCTAACCCTAAACCTAGCCCTAACCCTAACCCTAGCCCTAACCCTAACCCTAAGCATAACCCTAGCCCTAGCCCTAAACCTAACACTAACCCTAGCCCTAGACCTAGCCCTAACCCTAACCCTAACCATAACACTAGCCCTAGCCCTAGCCCTAGCCCTAAACCTAACCCTGACCCTAACCCTAGCGCAAGTCCTAGCCCTAGCCCTAACCCTAACCCTAGCCCTAGCTCTAACCCTAACCCTAACCCTAACCCTAACCCTAGCCCTAGCCCTAGCCCTAGCCCTAAACTTTAACCTAGCGCTTAACATAAAACTAACCCTAACCCTAAACCTAACCCTAGCCAAAGCCCTAGCCTAGCCCTAGCCCTAACCCTAACCCTAGCCCTAGCCCTAAACCTAGCCCTAGCCCTAACACTAACCCTAACCCTAACCGTAACCCTACACCAAGACGTAGCCCTAGCCCTAGCCCTAGCCCTAACCTTAACCCTAGCCCTAGCCCTAGTCCTAGCACAGGCCCTAATCCTAACCCTAACCCTAACCCTAACCCTAGGCCAACCCTAACCCTAGCCCTAACCCTAACCCTAACCCTAACCCTAACCCTAACCCTAGCCCAAGCAGTAGCCCTAGCCCTAAACCTAACCCTAACCCTAGCCCTAGCCCTAAACCTAGCCCTAGACCTAAACCTAACCCTAACACTAGCCCTAGCCTAAGCCCTAGCCGTAGCCGTAACCCTAACCCTAACCATAACCCTAACCCTAAACCTAAACCTAGCCCTAGCCCTAGCCCTAGCCCTAACCCTAAACCTAACCCTAACCCTAGCCCTAACACTAAACCTAGCCCTAACCCTAACCCTAACCTTAGCCCTAGACCTAGCCCTAGCCCTAGCCCTAACCCTAACCCTAACCCTAGCCCTAGACTAAGCCCTAGCCCTAGCCCTACCCCTAACCCTAACCCTAACCCTAAACATAGCCCTAGGCCCAGGCCTAGCCCTAGCCCTAACCCTAACCCTAACCCTAACCCTAGACCTAGCCCTAGCCCTAACCCTAACCCTAGCGCTAGCCCTAACCCTAACCCTAACCCTAGCCCTAGCCCTAGCCCTAACCCTAATCCTAACGCTAATCCTAACCCTAAACATTGCCCTAGCCCTAGCCTTAACCCTAGCCCTAGCCCTAACCCTAACCCTAACCCTAGCCCTAGCCCTAGCCCTAGGCCTAACCCTAACCCTAACCCTAGCCCAAGACCTAGCCCTAACATAACACCAGCCCTAACCCTAACCCTTAACCTAAACCTAGCCCTAGTCCTAGCCCTAGCCCTAGCCCTGGCACTAGCCCTAGCCCTAACCCTAGCCCTAGCCCTAGCCCTAGACTTAACACAAACCCTAACCCTAACCCTAGCCCTAACCCTAACCCTAGCCCTACACTAACCCTAACATTAACACTAGCCCTAGCCCTAGCTCTAGCCCTAATCCTAACCCTAACCCTGACCCTAAACCTAGCCATAGCCCTAGCCCTAGCCCTAACACTAGCCTTAACCCTAACCCTAGCCCTAACCCTAACCCTAAACCTAACCCTAGACCTAGTCCTAGCCCTAGCCCTAGCCCTAACCCTAAACCTAACCCTAACCCTAGCCCAAGCCGTAGTCCTAGCCCTAGCCCTAACCCTAACCCTAGCCAAAGCCCTAGCCCTAGCCCTAGCCCTAGACCTAAACCTAACCCAAACCCTAACCCTAGCCCTAGCCCTAGCCCTAGCCATAACACTAAACCTAGCACTAGCCTAAGCCCTAGCCCTAGCCCTAACCCTAACCCTAACCATAACCCTAACCCTAAACCTAGCCCTAGCCCTAGCCCTAGCCCTAACCCTAACGCTAAACCTAGCCCTAACCCTAACCCTAGCCCTAACCCTAAACCTAACCCTAACCCTAGCCCTAGACTAAGCCCTAGCCCTAGCAATAAACCTAACCCTAACCCTAACACTAACCCTAGCCCTAGCCCAGCCCTAGCCCTAACCCTATCCCTAACACTAAACGTAACCCTAGCCCTAGCCCTAACCCTCACCCTAACCCTAACCCTAGCCCTAGCCCTAGTCCTAGCCATAACCCTAACCCTAACCCTTGCCCTAGCCCTAGCCTGAACCCTAGCCCTAGCCCAAACCCTAATCCTAACCCTAGCCCAAGCCCTAGCCCTAGCCCTAGCCCTAACCCTAACCCTAACCCTAGCCTTAGCCCTATCCCTAGCCCTAACCGTAACCCTAACCCTGACCCTAACCCTGCCCTAGCCCTAGCCTTATCCCTAGCCCTAACCATAACCCTAACCCTAACCCTAGACTTGCCCTAGCCCTAGCCCTAGCCCTAACCCTAACCATAGCCCTAGCCCTAGCCCTAACCCAAACACTAGCCCTAGCCCTAACCCTAGCCCTAGCCCTAAATCTAACCCTAGCCCTAGCCCTAACCCTAACCCTAACCCTAAACCTAGCCCTAACCCTAACCCTAGCCCTAACCCTAACCCTAAGCATAACCCTAGCCCTAGCCCTAAACCTAACACTAACCCTAGCCCTAGACCTAGCCCTAACCCTAACCCTAACCATAACACTAGCCCTAGCCCTAGCCCTAGCCCTAAACCTAACCCTGACCCTAACCCTAGCGCAAGTCCTAGCCCTAGCCCTAACCCTAACCCTAGCCCTAGCTCTAACCCTAACCCTAACCCTAACCCTAACCCTAGCCCTAGCCCTAGCCCTAGCCCTAAACTTTAACCTAGCGCTTAACATAAAACTAACCCTAACCCTAAACCTAACCCTAGCCAAAGCCCTAGCCTAGCCCTAGCCCTAACCCTAACCCTAGCCCTAGCCCTAAACCTAGCCCTAGCCCTAACACTAACCCTAACCCTAACCGTAACCCTACACCAAGACGTAGCCCTAGCCCTAGCCCTAGCCCTAACCTTAACCCTAGCCCTAGCCCTAGTCCTAGCACAGGCCCTAATCCTAACCCTAACCCTAACCCTAACCCTAGGCCAACCCTAACCCTAGCCCTAACCCTAACCCTAACCCTAACCCTAACCCTAACCCTAGCCCAAGCAGTAGCCCTAGCCCTAAACCTAACCCTAACCCTAGCCCTAGCCCTAAACCTAGCCCTAGACCTAAACCTAACCCTAACACTAGCCCTAGCCTAAGCCCTAGCCGTAGCCGTAACCCTAACCCTAACCATAACCCTAACCCTAAACCTAAACCTAGCCCTACCCCTAGCCCTAGCCCTAACCCTAAACCTAACCCTAACCCTAGCCCTAACCCTAAACCTAGCCCTAACCCTAACCCTAACCTTAGCCCTAGACCTAGCCCTAGCCCTAGCCCTAACCCTAACCCTAACCCTAGCCCTAGACTAAGCCCTAGCCCTAGCCCTACCCCTAACCCTAACCCTAACCCTAAACATAGCCCTAGGCCCAGGCCTAGCCCTAGCCCTAACCCTAACCCTAACCCTAACCCTAGACCTAGCCCTAGCCCTAACCCTAACCCTAGCGCTAGCCCTAACCCTAACCCTAACCCTAGCCCTAGCCCTAGCCCTAACCCTAATCCTAACGCTAATCCTAACCCTAAACATTGCCCTAGCCCTAGCCTTAACCCTAGCCCTAGCCCTAACCCTAACCCTAACCCTAGCCCTAGCCCTAGCCCTAGGCCTAACCCTAACCCTAACCCTAGCCCAAGACCTAGCCCTAACATAACACCAGCCCTAACCCTAACCCTTAACCTAAACCTAGCCCTAGTCCTAGCCCTAGCCCTAGCCCTGGCACTAGCCCTAGCCCTAACCCTAGCCCTAGCCCTAGCCCTAGACTTAACACAAACCCTAACCCTAACCCTAGCCCTAACCCTAACCCTAGCCCTACACTAACCCTAACATTAACACTAGCCCTAGCCCTAGCTCTAGCCCTAATCCTAACCCTAACCCTGACCCTAAACCTAGCCATAGCCCTAGCCCTAGCCCTAACACTAGCCTTAACCCTAACCCTAGCCCTAACCCTAACCCTAAACCTAACCCTAGACCTAGTCCTAGCCCTAGCCCTAGCCCTAGCCCTAGCCCTAACCCTAACCCTAACCCTAAGCCTAGGCCTAGCCCTAGCCCTAGCCCTAGCCCTAAACCTAACCCTAAACCTAGCCCTAACCCTAACTCTAACCCTAACCCTAGCCCTAGCCCTATCCCTATCCCTAGCCCTAGCCCTAAACCTAACCCTAGCCCTAGCCCTAACCCTAACCCTAACCCTCGCCCTAACCCTAACCGTAGCCCTAGCCTTAACCCTAACCCTGACCCTAACTCTAGCCCTTGCCCTAACCCTAAAATAGCGCAAGCCCTAGCCCAAGTCCTAGCCCTAGACCTAACCCTAAACCAAACCCTAACCCTAGCCCTAGCCCTAGCCCTAGCCCTAACCCTAACACTAACCCTAGCCCTAACCCTAACCCTAGCCCTAACCCTAACCCTAGCCCTAACCCTAACCCTAAACCTAACCCTAACCCTAGCCCAAGCCGTAGTCCTAGCCCTAGCCCTAACCCTAACCCTAGCCAAAGCCCTAGCCCTAGCCCTAGCCCTAGACCTAAACCTAACCCAAACCCTAACCCTAGCCCTAGCCCTAGCCCTAGCCATAACACTAAACCTAGCACTAGCCTAAGCCCTAGCCCTAGCCCTAACCCTAACCCTAACCATAACCCTAACCCTAAACCTAGCCCTAGCCCTAGCCCTAGCCCTAACCCTAACGCTAAACCTAGCCCTAACCCTAACCCTAGCCCTAACCCTAAACCTAACCCTAACCCTAGCCCTAGACTAAGCCCTAGCCCTAGCAATAAACCTAACCCTAACCCTAACACTAACCCTAGCCCTAGCCCAGCCCTAGCCCTAACCCTATCCCTAACACTAAACGTAACCCTAGCCCTAGCCCTAACCCTCACCCTAACCCTAACCCTAGCCCTAGCCCTAGTCCTAGCCATAACCCTAACCCTAACCCTTGCCCTAGCCCTAGCCTGAACCCTAGCCCTAGCCCAAACCCTAATCCTAACCCTAGCCCAAGCCCTAGCCCTAGCCCTAGCCCTAACCCTAACCCTAACCCTAGCCTTAGCCCTATCCCTAGCCCTAACCGTAACCCTAACCCTGACCCTAACCCTGCCCTAGCCCTAGCCTTATCCCTAGCCCTAACCATAACCCTAACCCTAACCCTAGACTTGCCCTAGCCCTAGCCCTAGCCCTAACCCTAACCATAGCCCTAGCCCTAGCCCTAACCCAAACACTAGCCCTAGCCCTAACCCTAGCCCTAGCCCTAAATCTAACCCTAGCCCTAGCCCTAACCCTAACCCTAACCCTAAACCTAGCCCTAACCCTAACCCTAGCCCTAACCCTAACCCTAAGCATAACCCTAGCCCTAGCCCTAAACCTAACACTAACCCTAGCCCTAGACCTAGCCCTAACCCTAACCCTAACCATAACACTAGCCCTAGCCCTAGCCCTAGCCCTAAACCTAACCCTGACCCTAACCCTAGCGCAAGTCCTAGCCCTAGCCCTAACCCTAACCCTAGCCCTAGCTCTAACCCTAACCCTAACCCTAACCCTAACCCTAGCCCTAGCCCTAGCCCTAGCCCTAAACTTTAACCTAGCGCTTAACATAAAACTAACCCTAACCCTAAACCTAACCCTAGCCAAAGCCCTAGCCTAGCCCTAGCCCTAACCCTAACCCTAGCCCTAGCCCTAAACCTAGCCCTAGCCCTAACACTAACCCTAACCCTAACCGTAACCCTACACCAAGACGTAGCCCTAGCCCTAGCCCTAGCCCTAACCTTAACCCTAGCCCTAGCCCTAGTCCTAGCACAGGCCCTAATCCTAACCCTAACCCTAACCCTAACCCTAGGCCAACCCTAACCCTAGCCCTAACCCTAACCCTAACCCTAACCCTAACCCTAACCCTAGCCCAAGCAGTAGCCCTAGCCCTAAACCTAACCCTAACCCTAGCCCTAGCCCTAAACCTAGCCCTAGACCTAAACCTAACCCTAACACTAGCCCTAGCCTAAGCCCTAGCCGTAGCCGTAACCCTAACCCTAACCATAACCCTAACCCTAAACCTAAACCTAGCCCTAGCCCTAGCCCTAGCCCTAACCCTAAACCTAACCCTAACCCTAGCCCTAACCCTAAACCTAGCCCTAACCCTAACCCTAACCTTAGCCCTAGACCTAGCCCTAGCCCTAGCCCTAACCCTAACCCTAACCCTAGCCCTAGACTAAGCCCTAGCCCTAGCCCTACCCCTAACCCTAACCCTAACCCTAAACATAGCCCTAGGCCCAGGCCTAGCCCTAGCCCTAACCCTAACCCTAACCCTAACCCTAGACCTAGCCCTAGCCCTAACCCTAACCCTAGCGCTAGCCCTAACCCTAACCCTAACCCTAGCCCTAGCCCTAGCCCTAACCCTAATCCTAACGCTAATCCTAACCCTAAACATTGCCCTAGCCCTAGCCTTAACCCTAGCCCTAGCCCTAACCCTAACCCTAACCCTAGCCCTAGCCCTAGCCCTAGGCCTAACCCTAACCCTAACCCTAGCCCAAGACCTAGCCCTAACATAACACCAGCCCTAACCCTAACCCTTAACCTAAACCTAGCCCTAGTCCTAGCCCTAGCCCTAGCCCTGGCACTAGCCCTAGCCCTAACCCTAGCCCTAGCCCTAGCCCTAGACTTAACACAAACCCTAACCCTAACCCTAGCCCTAACCCTAACCCTAGCCCTACACTAACCCTAACATTAACACTAGCCCTAGCCCTAGCTCTAGCCCTAATCCTAACCCTAACCCTGACCCTAAACCTAGCCATAGCCCTAGCCCTAGCCCTAACACTAGCCTTAACCCTAACCATAGCCCTAACCCTAACCCTAAACCTAACCCTAGACCTAGTCCTAGCCCTAGCCCTAGCCCTAGCCCTAGCCCTAACCCTAACCCTAACCCTAAGCCTAGGCCTAGCCCTAGCCCTAGCCCTAGCCCTAAACCTAACCCTAAACCTAGCCCTAACCCTAACTCTAACGCTAACCCTAGCCCTAGCCCTATCCCTATCCCTAGCCCTAGCCCTAAACCTAACCCTAGCCCTAGCCCTAACCCTAACCCTAACCCTCGCCCTAACCCTAACCGTAGCCCTAGCCTTAACCCTAACCCTGACCCTAACTCTAGCCCTTGCCCTAACCCTAAAATAGCGCAAGCCCTAGCCCAAGTCCTAGCCCTAGACCTAACCCTAAACCAAACCCTAACCCTAGCCCTAGCCCTAGCCCTAGCCCTAACCCTAACACTAACCCTAGCCCTAACCCTAACCCTAGCCCTAACCCTAACCCTAACCCTAGCCCTAACCCTAACCCTAAACCTAACCCTAACCCTAGCCCAAGCCGTAGTCCTAGCCCTAGCCCTAACCCTAACCCTAGCCAAAGCTCTAGCCCTAGCCCTAGCCCTAGACCTAAACCTAACCCAAACCCTAACCCTAGCCCTAGCCCTAGCCCTAGCCATAACACTAAACCTAGCACTAGCCTAAGCCCTAGCCCTAGCCCTAACCCTAACCCTAACCATAACCCTAACCCTAAACCTAGCCCTAGCCCTAGCCCTAGCCCTAACCCTAACGCTAAACCTAGCCCTAACCCTAACCCTAGCCCTAACCCTAAACCTAACCCTAACCCTAGCCCTAGACTAAGCCCTAGCCCTAGCAATAAACCTAACCCTAACCCTAACACTAACCCTAGCCCTAGCCCAGCCCTAGCCCTAACCCTATCCCTAACACTAAATGTAACCCTAGCCCTAGCCCTAACCCTCACCCTAACCCTAACCCTAGCTCTAGCCCTAGTCCTAGCCATAACCCTAACCCTAACCCTAACGCTAACCCTAACCCTAACCCTTGCCCTAGCCCTAGCCTGAACCCTAGCCCTAGCCCAAACCCTAATCCTAACCCTAGCCCAAGCCCTAGCCCTAGCCCTAGCCCTAACCCTAACCCTAACCCTAGCCTTAGCCCTATCCCTAGCCCTAACCGTAACCCTAACCCTGACCCTAACCCTGCCCTAGCCCTAGCCTTATCCCTAGCCCTAACCATAACCCTAACCCTAACCTTTAGACTTGCCCTAGCCCTAGCCCTAGCCCTAACCCTAACCATAGCCCTAGCCCTAGCCCTAACCCAAACACTAGCCCTAGCCCTAACCCTAGCCCTAGCCCTAAATCTAACCCTAGCCCTAGCCCTAACCCTAACCCTAACCCTAAACCTAGCCCTAACCCTAACCCTAGCCCTAACCCTAACCCTAAGCATAACCCTAGCCCTAGCCCTAAACCTAACACTAACCCTAGCCCTAGACCTAGCCCTAACCCTAACCCTAACCATAACACTAGCCCTAGCCCTAGCCCTAGCCCTAAACCTAACCCTGACCCTAACCCTAGCGCAAGTCCTAGCCCTAGCCCTAACCCTAACCCTAGCCCTAGCTCTAACCCTAACCCTAACCCTAACCCTAACCCTAACCCTAACCCTAGCCCTAGCCCTAGCCCTAGCCCTAAACTTTAACCTAGCGCTTAACATAAAACTAACCCTAACCCTAAAACTAACCCTAGCCAAAGCCCTAGCCTAGCCCTAGCCCTAACCCTAACCCTAGCCCTAGCCCTAAACCTAGCCCTAGCCCTAACACTAACCCTAAACCTAACCGTAACCCTACACCAAGACGTAGCCCTAGCCCTAGCCCTAGCCCTAACCCTAACCCTAGCCCTAGCCCTAGTCCTAGCACAGGCCCTAATCCTAACCCTATCCCTAACCCTAACCCTAGGCCAACCCTAACCCTAGCCCTAACCCTAACCCTAACCCTAACCCTAACCCTAGCCCAAGCAGTAGCCCTAGCCCTAAACCTAACCCTAACCCTAGCCCTAGCCCTAAACCTAGCCCTAGACCTAAACCTAACCCTAACACTAGCCCTAGCCTAAGCCCTAGCCGTAGCCCTAACCCTAACCCTAACCATAACCCTAACCCTAAACCTAAACCTAAACCT
>OX463241.1:65457549-65460049 GCA_949820135.1 Sylvilagus floridanus | reverse complement strand
GCCCTAGCCCTAGCCCTAACCCTAAACCTAACCCTAACCCTAGCCCTAACCCTAAACCTAGCCCTAACCCTAACCCTAACCTTAGCCCTAGACCTAGCCCTAGCCCTAGCCCTAACCCTAACCCTAACCCTAGCCCTAGACTAAGCCCTAGCCCTAGCCCTAGCCCTACCACTAACCCTAACCCTAACCCTAAACATAGCCCTAGGCCCAGGCCTAGCCCTAGCCCTAACCCTAACCCTAACCCTAACCCTAGACCTAGCCCTAGCCCTAACCCTAACCCTAGCGCTAGCCCTAACCCTAACCCTAACCCTAGCCCTAGCCCTAGCCCTAACCCTAATCCTAACGCTAATCCTAACCCTAAACATTGCCCTAGCCCTAGCCTTAACCCTAGCCCTAGCCCTAACCCTAACCCTAACCCTAGCCCTAGCCCTAGCCCTAGGCCTAACCCTAACCCTAACCCTAGCCCAAGACCTAGCCCTAACATAACACCAGCCCTAACCCTAACCCTTAACCTAAACCTAGCCCTAGTCCTAGCCCTAGCCCTAGCCCTGGCACTAGCCCTAGCCCTAACCCTAGCCCTAGCCCTAGCCCTAGACTTAACACAAACCCTAACCCTAACCCTAGCCCTAACCCTAACCCTAGCCCTACACTAACCCTAACATTAACACTAGCCCTAGCCCTAGCTCTAGCCCTAATCCTAACCCTAACCCTGACCCTAAACCTAGCCATAGCCCTAGCCCTAGCCCTAACACTAGCCTTAACCCTAACCCTAGCCCTAACCCTAACCCTAAACCTAACCCTAGACCTAGTCCTAGGCCTAGCCCTAGCCCTAGCCCTAGCCCTAACCCTAACCCTAACCCTAAGCCTAGGCCTAGCCCTAGCCCTAGCCCTAGCCCTAAACCTAACCCTAAACCTAGCCCTAACCCTAACTCTAACGCTAACCCTAGCCCTAGCCCTATCCCTATCCCTAGCCCTAGCCCTAAACCTAACCCTAGCCCTAGCCCTAACCCTAACCCTAACCCTCGCCCTAACCCTAACCGTAGCCCTAGCCTTAACCCTAACCCTGACCCTAACTCTAGCCCTTGCCCTAACCCTAAAATAGCGCAAGCCCTAGCCCAAGTCCTAGCCCTAGACCTAACCCTAAACCAAACCCTAACCCTAGCCCTAGCCCTAGCCCTAGCCCTAACCCTAACACTAACCCTAGCCCTAACCCTAACCCTAGCCCTAACCCTAACCCTAACCCTAGCCCTAACCCTAACCCTAAACCTAACCCTAACCCTAGCCCAAGCCGTAGTCCTAGCCCTAGCCCTAACCCTAACCCTAGCCAAAGCTCTAGCCCTAGCCCTAGCCCTAGACCTAAACCTAACCCAAACCCTAACCCTAGCCCTAGCCCTAGCCCTAGCCATAACACTAAACCTAGCACTAGCCTAAGCACTAGCCCTAGCCCTAACCCTAACCCTAACCATAACCCTAACCCTAAACCTAGCCCTAGCCCTAGCCCTAGCCCTAACCCTAACGCTAAACCTAGCCCTAACCCTAACCCTAGCCCTAACCCTAAACCTAACCCTAACCCTAGCCCTAGACTAAGCCCTAGCCCTAGCAATAAACCTAACCCTAACCCTAACACTAACCCTAGCCCTAGCCCAGCCCTAGCCCTAACCCTATCCCTAACACTAAATGTAACCCTAGCCCTAGCCCTAACCCTCACCCTAACCCTAACCCTAGCTCTAGCCCTAGTCCTAGCCATAACCCTAACCCTAACCCTAACGCTAACCCTAACCCTAACCCTTGCCCTAGCCCTAGCCTGAACCCTAGCCCTAGCCCAAACCCTAATCCTAACCCTAGCCCAAGCCGTAGCCCTAGCCCTAGCCCTAACCCTAACCCTAACCCTAGCCTTAGCCCTATCCCTAGCCCTAACCGTAACCCTAACCCTGACCCTAACCCTGCCCTAGCCCTAGCCTTATCCCTAGCCCTAACCATAACCCTAACCCTAACCTTTAGACTTGCCCTAGCCCTAGCCCTAGCCCTAACCCTAACCATAGCCCTAGCCCTAGCCCTAACCCAAACACTAGCCCTAGCCCTAACCCTAGCCCTAGCCCTAAATCTAACCCTAGCCCTAGCCCTAACCCTAACCCTAACCCTAAACCTAGCCCTAACCCTAACCCTAGCCCTAACCCTAACCCTAAGCATAACCCTAGCCCTAGCCCTAAACCTAACACTAAACCTAGCCCTAGACCTAGCCCTAACCCTAACCCTAACCATAACACTAGCCCTAGCCCTAGCCCTAGCCCTAAACCTAACCCTGACCCTAACCCTAGCGCAAGTCCTAGCCCTAGCCCTAACCCTAACCCTAGCCCTAGCTCTAACCCTAACCCTAACCCTAACCCTAACCCTAACCCTAGCCCTAGCCCTAGCCCTAGCCCTAAACTTTAACCTAGCGCTTAACATAAAACTAACCCTAACCCTAAACCTAACCCTAGCCAAAGCCCTAGCCTAGCCC
>OX463241.1:65450049-65452549 GCA_949820135.1 Sylvilagus floridanus | reverse complement strand
ACCTAGCCCTAACCCTAACCCTAGCCCTAACCCTAAACCTAACCCTAACCCTAGCCCTAGACTAAGCCCTAGCCCTAGCAATAAACCTAACCCTAACCCTAACACTAACCCTAGCCCTAGCCCAGCCCTAGCCCTAACCCTATCCCTAACACTAAACGTAACCCTAGCCCTAGCCCTAACCCTCACCCTAACCCTAACCCTAGCCCTAGCCCTAGTCCTAGCCATAACCCTAACCCTAACCCTTGCCCTAGCCCTAGCCTGAACCCTAGCCCTAGCCCAAACCCTAATCCTAACCCTAGCCCAAGCCCTAGCCCTAGCCCTAGCCCTAACCCTAACCCTAACCCTAGCCTTAGCCCTATCCCTAGCCCTAACCGTAACCCTAACCCTGACCCTAACCCTGCCCTAGCCCTAGCCTTATCCCTAGCCCTAACCATAACCCTAACCCTAACCCTAGACTTGCCCTAGCCCTAGCCCTAGCCCTAACCCTAACCATAGCCCTAGCCCTAGCCCTAACCCAAACACTAGCCCTAGCCCTAACCCTAGCCCTAGCCCTAAATCTAACCCTAGCCCTAGCCCTAACCCTAACCCTAACCCTAAACCTAGCCCTAACCCTAACCCTAGCCCTAACCCTAACCCTAAGCATAACCCTAGCCCTAGCCCTAAACCTAACACTAACCCTAGCCCTAGACCTAGCCCTAACCCTAACCCTAACCATAACACTAGCCCTAGCCCTAGCCCTAGCCCTAAACCTAACCCTGACCCTAACCCTAGCGCAAGTCCTAGCCCTAGCCCTAACCCTAACCCTAGCCCTAGCTCTAACCCTAACCCTAACCCTAACCCTAACCCTAGCCCTAGCCCTAGCCCTAGCCCTAAACTTTAACCTAGCGCTTAACATAAAACTAACCCTAACCCTAAACCTAACCCTAGCCAAAGCCCTAGCCTAGCCCTAGCCCTAACCCTAACCCTAGCCCTAGCCCTAAACCTAGCCCTAGCCCTAACACTAACCCTAACCCTAACCGTAACCCTACACCAAGACGTAGCCCTAGCCCTAGCCCTAGCCCTAACCTTAACCCTAGCCCTAGCCCTAGTCCTAGCACAGGCCCTAATCCTAACCCTAACCCTAACCCTAACCCTAGGCCAACCCTAACCCTAGCCCTAACCCTAACCCTAACCCTAACCCTAACCCTAACCCTAGCCCAAGCAGTAGCCCTAGCCCTAAACCTAACCCTAACCCTAGCCCTAGCCCTAAACCTAGCCCTAGACCTAAACCTAACCCTAACACTAGCCCTAGCCTAAGCCCTAGCCGTAGCCGTAACCCTAACCCTAACCATAACCCTAACCCTAAACCTAAACCTAGCCCTAGCCCTAGCCATAGCCCTAACCCTAAACCTAACCCTAACCCTAGCCCTAACCCTAAACCTAGCCCTAACCCTAACCCTAACCTTAGCCCTAGACCTAGCCCTAGCCCTAGCCCTAACCCTAACCCTAACCCTAGCCCTAGACTAAGCCCTAGCCCTAGCCCTACCCCTAACCCTAACCCTAACCCTAAACATAGCCCTAGGCCCAGGCCTAGCCCTAGCCCTAACCCTAACCCTAACCCTAACCCTAGACCTAGCCCTAGCCCTAACCCTAACCCTAGCGCTGGCCCTAACCCTAACCCTAACCCTAGCCCTAGCCCTAGCCCTAACCCTAATCCTAACGCTAATCCTAACCCTAAACATTGCCCTAGCCCTAGCCTTACCCCTAGCCCTAGCCCTAACCCTAACCCTAACCCTAGCCCTAGCCCTAGCCCTAGGCCTAACCCTAACCCTAACCCTAGCCCAAGACCTAGCCCTAACATAACACCAGCCCTAACCCTAACCCTTAATCTAAACCTAGCCCTAGTCCTAGCCCTAGCCCTAGCCCTGGCACTAGCCCTAGCCCTAACCCTAGCCCTAGCCCTAGCCCTAGACTTAACACAAACCCTAACCCTAACCCTAGCCCTAACCCTAACCCTAGCCCTACACTAACCCTAACATTAACACTAGCCCTAGCCCTAGCTCTAGCCCTAATCCTAACCCTAACCCTGACCCTAAACCTAGCCATAGCCCTAGCCCTAGCCCTAACACTAGCCTTAACCCTAACCCTAGCCCTAACCCTAACCCTAAACCTAACCCTAGACCTAGTCCTAGCCCTAGCCCTAGCCCTAGCCCTAACCCTAACCCTAACCCTAAGCCTAGGCCTAGCCCTAGCCCTAGCCCTAGCCCTAAACCTAACCCTAAACCTAGCCCTAACCCTAACTCTAACGCTAACCCTAGCCCTAGCCCTATCCCTATCCCTAGCCCTAGCCCTAAACCTAACCCTAGCCCTAGCCCTAACCCTAACCCTAACCCTCGCCCTAACCCTAACCGTAGCCCTAGCCTTAACCCTAACCCTGACCCTAACTCTAGCCCTTGCCCTAACCCTAAAATAGCGCAAGCCCTAGCCCAAGTCCTAGCCCTAGACCTAACCCTAAACCAAA
>OX463241.1:65440049-65445049 GCA_949820135.1 Sylvilagus floridanus | reverse complement strand
AGACCTAGTCCTAGGCCTAGCCCTAGCCCTAGCCCTAGCCCTAACCCTAACCCTAACCCTAAGCCTAGGCCTAGCCCTAGCCCTAGCCCTAGCCCTAAACCTAACCCTAAACCTAGCCCTAACCCTAACTCTAACCCTAACCCTAGCCCTAGCCCTATCCCTATCCCTAGCCCTAGCCCTAAACCTAACCCTAGCCCTAGCCCTAACCCTAACCCTAACCCTCGCCCTAACCCTAACCGTAGCCCTAGCCTTAACCCTAACCCTGACCCTAACTCTAGCCCTTGCCCTAACCCTAAAATAGCGCAAGCCCTAGCCCAAGTCCTAGCCCTAGACCTAACCCTAAACCAAACCCTAACCCTAGCCCTAGCCCTAGCCCTAGCCCTAACCCTAACACTAAACCTAGCCCTAACCCTAACCCTAGCCCTAACCCTAACCCTAGCCCTAACCCTAACCCTAAACCTAACCCTAACCCTAGCCCAAGCCGTAGTCCTAGCCCTAGCCCTAACCCTAACCCTAGCCAAAGCCCTAGCCCTAGCCCTAGCCCTAGACCTAAACCTAACCCAAACCCTAACCCTAGCCCTAGCCCTAGCCCTAGCCATAACACTAAACCTAGCACTAGCCTAAGCCCTAGCCCTAGCCCTAACCCTAACCCTAACCATAACCCTAACCCTAAACCTAGCCCTAGCCCTAGCCCTAACCCTAACGCTAAACCTAGCCCTAACCCTAACCCTAGCCCTAACCCTAAACCTAACCCTAACCCTAGCCCTAGACTAAGCCCTAGCCCTAGCAATAAACCTAACCCTAACCCTAACACTAACCCTAGCCCTAGCCCAGCCCTAGCCCTAACCCTATCCCTAACACTAAACGTAACCCTAGCCCTAGCCCTAACCCTCACCCTAACCCTAACCCTAGCCCTAGCCCTAGTCCTAGCCATAACCCTAACCCTAACCCTTGCCCTAGCCCTAGCCTGAACCCTAGCCCTAGCCCAAACCCTAATCCTAACCCTAGCCCAAGCCCTAGCCCTAGCCCTAGCCCTAACCCTAACCCTAACCCTAGCCTTAGCCCTATCCCTAGCCCTAACCGTAACCCTAACCCTGACCCTAACCCTGCCCTAGCCCTAGCCTTATCCCTAGCCCTAACCATAACCCTAACCCTAACCCTAGACTTGCCCTAGCCCTAGCCCTAGCCCTAACCCTAACCATAGCCCTAGCCCTAGCCCTAACCCAAACACTAGCCCTAGCCCTAACCCTAGCCCTAGCCCTAAATCTAACCCTAGCCCTAGCCCTAACCCTAACCCTAACCCTAAACCTAGCCCTAACCCTAACCCTAGCCCTAACCCTAACCCTAAGCATAACCCTAGCCCTAGCCCTAAACCTAACACTAACCCTAGCCCTAGACCTAGCCCTAACCCTAACCCTAACCATAACACTAGCCCTAGCCCTAGCCCTAGCCCTAAACCTAACCCTGACCCTAACCCTAGCGCAAGTCCTAGCCCTAGCCCTAACCCTAACCCTAGCCCTAGCTCTAACCCTAACCCTAACCCTAACCCTAACCCTAGCCCTAGCCCTAGCCCTAGCCCTAAACTTTAACCTAGCGCTTAACATAAAACTAACCCTAACCCTAAACCTAACCCTAGCCAAAGCCCTAGCCTAGCCCTAGCCCTAACCCTAACCCTAGCCCTAGCCCTAAACCTAGCCCTAGCCCTAACACTAACCCTAACCCTAACCGTAACCCTACACCAAGACGTAGCCCTAGCCCTAGCCCTAGCCCTAACCTTAACCCTAGCCCTAGCCCTAGTCCTAGCACAGGCCCTAATCCTAACCCTAACCCTAACCCTAACCCTAGGCCAACCCTAACCCTAGCCCTAACCCTAACCCTAACCCTAACCCTAACCCTAACCCTAGCCCAAGCAGTAGCCCTAGCCCTAAACCTAACCCTAACCCTAGCCCTAGCCCTAAACCTAGCCCTAGACCTAAACCTAACCCTAACACTAGCCCTAGCCTAAGCCCTAGCCGTAGCCGTAACCCTAACCCTAACCATAACCCTAACCCTAAACCTAAACCTAGCCCTAGCCCTAGCCCTAGCCCTAACCCTAAACCTAACCCTAACCCTAGCCCTAACCCTAAACCTAGCCCTAACCCTAACCCTAACCTTAGCCCTAGACCTAGCCCTAGCCCTAGCCCTAACCCTAACCCTAACCCTAGCCCTAGACTAAGCCCTAGCCCTAGCCCTACCCCTAACCCTAACCCTAACCCTAAACATAGCCCTAGGCCCAGGCCTAGCCCTAGCCCTAACCCTAACCCTAACCCTAACCCTAGACCTAGCCCTAGCCCTAACCCTAACCCTAGCGCTAGCCCTAACCCTAACCCTAACCCTAGCCCTAGCCCTAGCCCTAACCCTAATCCTAACGCTAATCCTAACCCTAAACATTGCCCTAGCCCTAGCCTTAACCCTAGCCCTAGCCCTAACCCTAACCCTAACCCTAGCCCTAGCCCTAGCCCTAGGCCTAACCCTAACCCTAACCCTAGCCCAAGACCTAGCCCTAACATAACACCAGCCCTAACCCTAACCCTTAACCTAAACCTAGCCCTAGTCCTAGCCCTAGCCCTAGCCCTGGCACTAGCCCTAGCCCTAGCCCTAACCCTAGCCCTAGCCCTAGCCCTAGACTTAACACAAACCCTAACCCTAACCCTAGCCCTAACCCTAACCCTAGCCCTACACTAACCCTAACATTAACACTAGCCCTAGCCCTAGCTCTAGCCCTAATCCTAACCCTAACCCTGACCCTAAACCTAGCCATAGCCCTAGCCCTAGCCCTAACACTAGCCTTAACCCTAACCCTAGCCCTAACCCTAACCCTAAACCTAACCCTAGACCTATTCCTAGCCCTAGCCCTAGCCCTAGCCCTAGCCCTAACCCTAACCCTAACCCTAAGCCTAGGCCTAGCCCTAGCCCTAGCCCTAGCCCTAAACCTAACCCTAAACCTAGCCCTAACCCTAACTCTAACGCTAACCCTAGCCCTAGCCCTATCCCTATCCCTAGCCCTAGCCCTAAACCTAACCCTAGCCCTAGCCCTAACCCTAACCCTAACCCTCGCCCTAACCCTAACCATAGCCCTAGCCTTAACCCTAACCCTGACCCTAACTCTAGCCCTTGCCCTAACCCTAAAATAGCGCAATCCCTAGCCCAAGTCCTAGCCCTAGACCTAACCCTAAACCAAACCCTAACCCTAGCCCTAGCCCTAGCCCTAACCCTAACACTAACCCTAGCCCTAACCCTAACCCTAGCCCTAACCCTAACCCTAACCCTAGCCCTAACCCTAACCCTAAACCTAACCCTAACCCTAGCCCAAGCCGTAGTCCTAGCCCTAGCCCTAACCCTAACCCTAGCCAAAGCTCTAGCCCTAGCCCTAGCCCTAGACCTAAACCTAACCCAAACCCTAACCCTAGCCCTAGCCCTAGCCCTAGCCATAACACTAAACCTAGCACTAGCCTAAGCCCTAGCCCTAGCCCTAACCCTAACCCTAACCATAACCCTAACCCTAAACCTAGCCCTAGCCCTAGCCCTAGCCCTAACCCTAACGCTAAACCTAGCCCTAACCCTAACCCTAGCCCTAACCCTAAACCTAACCCTAACCCTAGCCCTAGACTAAGCCCTAGCCCTAGCAATAAACCTAACCCTAACCCTAACACTAACCCTAGCCCTAGCCCAGCCCTAGCCCTAACCCTATCCCTAACACTAAATGTAACCCTAGCCCTAGCCCTAACCCTCACCCTAACCCTAACCCTAGCTCTAGCCCTAGTCCTAGCCATAACCCTAACCCTAACCCTAACGCTAACCCTAACCCTAACCCTTGCCCTAGCCCTAGCCTGAACCCTAGCCCTAGCCCAAACCCTAATCCTAACCCTAGCCCAAGCCCTAGCCCTAGCCCTAGCCCTAACCCTAACCCTAACCCTAGCCTTAGCCCTATCCCTAGCCCTAACCGTAACCCTAACCCTGACCCTAACCCTGCCCTAGCCCTAGCCTTATCCCTAGCCCTAACCATAACCCTAACCCTAACCTTTAGACTTGCCCTAGCCCTAGCCCTAGCCCTAACCCTAACCATAGCCCTAGCCCTAGCCCTAACCCAAACACTAGCCCTAGCCCTAACCCTAGCCCTAGCCCTAAATCTAACCCTAGCCCTAGCCCTAACCCTAACCCTAACCCTAAACCTAGCCCTAACCCTAACGCTAGCCCTAACCCTAACCCTAAGCATAACCCTAGCCCTAGCCCTAAACCTAACACTAACCCTAGCCCTAGACCTAGCCCTAACCCTAACCCTAACCATAACACTAGCCCTAGCCCTAGCCATAACACTAGCCCTAACCCTAACCATAGCCCTAGCCCTAGCCCTAACCCAAACACTAGCCCTAGCCCTAACCCTAGCCCTAGCCCTAAATCTAACCCTAGCCCTAGCCCTAAACCTAACCCTGACCCTAACCCTAGCGCAAGTCCTAGCCCTAGCCCTAACCCTAACCCTAGCCCTAGCTCTAACCCTAACCCTAACCCTAACCCTAACCCTAACCCTAACCCTAACCCTAGCCCTAGCCCTAGCCCTAGCCCTAAACTTTAACCTAGCGCTTAACATAAAACTAACCCTAACCCTAAACCTAACCCTAGCCAAAGCCCTAGCCTAGCCCTAGCCCTAACCCTAACCCTAGCCCTAGCCCTAAACCTAGCCCTAGCCCTAACACTAACCCTAAACCTAACCGTAACCCTACACCAAGACGTAGCCCTAGCCCTAGCCCTAGCCCTAACCCTAACCCTAGCCCTAGCCCTAGTCCTAGCACAGGCCCTAATCCTAACCCTAACCCTAACCCTAACCCTAGGCCAACCCTAACCCTAGCCCTAACCCTAACCCTAACCCTAACCCTAACCCTAACCCTAGCCCAAGCAGTAGCCCTAGCCCTAAACCTAACCCTAACCCTAGCCCTAGCCCTAAACCTAGCCCTAGACCTAAA
>OX463241.1:65432549-65435049 GCA_949820135.1 Sylvilagus floridanus | reverse complement strand
AGCCCAAGACCTAGCCCTAACATAACACCAGCCCTAACCCTAACCCTTAATCTAAACCTAGCCCTAGTCCTAGCCCTAGCCCTAGCCCTGGCACTAGCCCTAGCCCTAACCCTAGCCCTAGCCCTAGCCCTAGACTTAACACAAACCCTAACCCTAACCCTAGCCCTAACCCTAACCCTAGCCCTACACTAACCCTAACATTAACACTAGCCCTAGCCCTAGCTCTAGCCCTAATCCTAACCCTAACCCTGACCCTAAACCTAGCCATAGCCCTAGCCCTAGCCCTAACACTAGCCTTAACCATAACCCTAGCCCTAACCCTAACCCTAAACCTAACCCTAGACCTAGTCCTAGCCCTAGCCCTAGCCCTAGCCCTAGCCCTAACCCTAACCCTAACCCTAAGCCTAGGCCTAGCCCTAGCCCTAGCCCTAGCCCTAAACTTAACCCTAAACATAGCCCTAACCCTAACTCTAACCCTAACCCTAGCCCTAGCCCTATCCCTATCCCTAGCCCTAGCCCTAAACCTAACCCTAGCCCTAGCCCTAACCCTAACCCTAACCCTCGCCCTAACCCTAACCGTAGCCCTAGCCTTAACCCTAACCCTGACCCTAACTCTAGCCCTTGCCCTAACCCTAAAATAGCGCAAGCCCTAGCCCAAGTCCTAGCCCTAGACCTAACCCTAAACCAAACCCTAACCCTAGCCCTAGCCCTAGCCCTAGCCCTAACCCTAACACTAACCCTAGCCCTAACCCTAACCCTAGCCCTAACCCTAACCCTAACCCTAGCCCTAACCCTAACCCTAAACCTAACCCTAACCCTAGCCCAAGCCGTAGTCCTAGCCCTAGCCCTAACCCTAACCCTAGCCAAAGCTCTAGCCCTAGCCCTAGCCCTAGACCTAAACCTAACCCAAACCCTAACCCTAGCCCTAGCCCTAGCCCTAGCCATAACACTAAACCTAGCACTAGCCTAAGCCCTAGCCCTAGCCCTAACCCTAACCCTAACCATAACCCTAACCCTAAACCTAGCCCTAGCCCTAGCCCTAGCCCTAACCCTAACGCTAAACCTAGCCCTAACCCTAACCCTAGCCCTAACCCTAAACCTAACCCTAACCCTAGCCCTAGACTAAGCCCTAGCCCTAGCAATAAACCTAACCCTAACCCTAACACTAACCCTAGCCCTAGCCCAGCCCTAGCCCTAACCCTATCCCTAACACTAAATGTAACCCTAGCCCTAGCCCTAACCCTCACCCTAACCCTAACCCTAGCTCTAGCCCTAGTCCTAGCCATAACCCTAACCCTAACCCTAACGCTAACCCTAACCCTAACCCTTGCCCTAGCCCTAGCCTGAACCCTAGCCCTAGCCCAAACCCTAATCCTAACCCTAGCCCAAGCCCTAGCCCTAGCCCTAGCCCTAACCCTAACCCTAACCCTAGCCTTAGCCCTATCCCTAGCCCTAACCGTAACCCTAACCCTGACCCTAACCCTGCCCTAGCCCTAGCCTTATCCCTAGCCCTAACCATAACCCTAACCCTAACCTTTAGACTTGCCCTAGCCCTAGCCCTAGCCCTAACCCTAACCATAGCCCTAGCCCTAGCCCTAACCCAAACACTAGCCCTAGCCCTAACCCTAGCCCTAGCCCTAAATCTAACCCTAGCCCTAGCCCTAACCCTAACCCTAACCCTAAACCTAGCCCTAACCCTAACCCTAGCCCTAACCCTAACCCTAAGCATAACCCTAGCCCTAGCCCTAAACCTAACACTAACCCTAGCCCTAGACCTAGCCCTAACCCTAACCCTAACCATAACACTAGCCCTAGCCCTAGCCCTAGCCCTAAACCTAACCCTGACCCTAACCCTAGCGCAAGTCCTAGCCCTAGCCCTAACCCTAACCCTAGCCCTAGCTCTAACCCTAACCCTAACCCTAACCCTAACCCTAACCCTAACCCTAGCCCTAGCCCTAGCCCTAGCCCTAAACTTTAACCTAGCGCTTAACATAAAACTAACCCTAACCCTAAACCTAACCCTAGCCAAAGCCCTAGCCTAGCCCTAGCCCTAACCCTAACCCTAGCCCTAGCCCTAAACCTAGCCCTAGCCCTAACACTAACCCTAAACCTAACCGTAACCCTACACCAAGACGTAGCCCTAGCCCTAGCCCTAGCCCTAACCCTAACCCTAGCCCTAGCCCTAGTCCTAGCACAGGCCCTAATCCTAACCCTAACCCTAACCCTAACCCTAGGCCAACCCTAACCCTAGCCCTAACCCTAACCCTAACCCTAACCCTAACCCTAGCCCAAGCAGTAGCCCTAGCCCTAAACCTAACCCTAACCCTAGCCCTAGCCCTAAACCTAGCCCTAGACCTAAACCTAACCCTAACACTAGCCCTAGCCTAAGCCCTAGCCGTAGCCCTAACCCTAACCCTAACCATAACCCTAACCCTAAACCTAAACCTAAACCTAGCCCTAGCCCTAGCCCTAGCCCTAACCCTAAACCTAACCCTAACCC
>OX463241.1:65417549-65425049 GCA_949820135.1 Sylvilagus floridanus | reverse complement strand
AGCCCTAGCCCTAACCCTAACCCTAACCGTAACCCTAGCCCTAGCCCTAGCCCTAGCCATAATCCTAACCCTAACCCTAACCCTAACCCTTGCCCTAACCCTAGCCTTAACCCTAACCCTAGCCCTAAACCTAAACCTAACCCTAGCCCTAGCCCTAGCCCTAGCCTTAACGCTAAACCTAACCCTAACCAGAGCCCTAGTCATAGCCCTAACCCATACCCTAGCCCTAGCCCTAGCCCTAGCTCTAGCCCTAGCCCTAGCCCTAACTCTAACCCTAACCCTAGCCCTAGCCCTAACTCTAACCCTAACCCTAAACCTAGCCCTAAACCTAACCCTAGCCCTAACCCTAACCCTAGCCCTAGCCCTAACCCTAAAACTAGCCCTAGCCATAACCCAAACCCTAACCCTAACCCTAGCCCTAGCCCTAGCCCTAACCCAAACCTAACCCTAACCCTAACCCTAAACCTAAACCTAGCCCTAACCCTAACACTAACCCTAACCCTAGACCTAGCCCTAACCCTAACCCTAACCCCAACCCTAGCCCTAGCCCTAACCCTAAACCTAGCCCTAGCCATAACCCTAACCCTAACCCTAACCCTAACCTTGCCCTAGCCTTAGCCCTACCCTAACCCAAACCCTAGCCCTAGACCTAGCCCTAGCCCTAGCCCTAACCCTAACCCTAACCCTAGCCCTAGCCCTAACCCTAACCCTATCCCTAAACCTAGCCCTAACCCTAACCCTAGACCTAACCATAACCCTAACACTAACCCTAGCTCTAGCACTAAACCTAACCCTAACCCTAGCCCTAGACCTAGCCCTAAAACCAACCCTAAACTTAGCCCTAGCCATAGCCCGAGCCCTAGCCCTAACCCTAACCCTAACCCTAACCCTAACCCTAGCCCAAGCCTTAGCCGTAGCCCTAACCCTAGCCCTATCCTGAACCCTAACGCTAACCCTAACCCTAACCCTAGCCCTAGCCCTAACCCTAACGCTAACCCTAAACCTAAACCTAGTCCTAGAACTAGCCCTAGCCGTAACCCTAACCCTAACCCTAACCCTAACCCTAACCCTAAACCTTGCCCTAGCCCTAGCCTTAACCCTAGCCCTAGCCCTAACCCTAAACCTAACCCTAGCCCTAGACCTAGCCCTAGCCCTAATCCTAACCCAAACCCTAACCCTAGCCCTAGCCTTAGCCCTAGCCCTAGCCCTAACCCTAACCCTAACCCTAACCCTAACCCCAACCCTTGCCCTAGCCCTAGCCTGAACCCTAGCCCTAGCCCTAAACCTAAACCTAGCCCTAGCCCTAGCCCTAACCCTAGCCCTAACCCTAACCCTAACCCTAGCCCTAGCCCTGGCCCTAATCCAAACCCTAGCCCTAGCCCTAGCCCTAGAACTAGCCCTTACCTTTGCCCTAGCCCTAGCCCTAACCCAAACCCTAAACCCAACCCTAGCCCTAGCCCTAGGCCTAGCCCTAACCCTAACCCGAACCCTAGCCCTAGCCCTAGCCCTAGAGCTAGCCCTAACCCTAGCCCTAGCCCTAGCCCTAGCCCTAGCCCTACCCTAGCCCTATCCCTAGCCCTAGACTTAACCCTAACCCTAACCCTAACCCTAACCCTAACCCTAACCCTAACCCTAGCCCTAGCCCTAACACTAACCCTAACCCTAAACCTAGCCCTAACCCTAAACCTAACCCTAACCCTAACCCTAGACCTAGCCCTATCCCTAATCCTAACCCTAGCCCTAGCCCTAACCCTAACACTAACCCTAAAACTAGCCCTAACCCTAACCGTAGCCCTAACCCTAACACTAACCCTAACCCTAGCCCTAGCCCTAAACCTAAACCTAACCCTAGCCCTAGACCTAGCCCTAGCCCTAATCCTAGCCCTAGCCCTAGCCCTAGCCCTAGCCCTAAACCTAACCCTAGCCATAGCCCTAGAACTAGCCCTAGTCCTAGCCCTAGCCCTTACCCTAGCCCTATCCCTAGCCCTAGACTTAACCCTAACCCTAACCCTAACCCTAACCATAAACCTAACCCTAGCCCTAACCCTAACCCTAGCCCTAGCCCTAACCCTAACACTAACCCCAACCCTATCCCTAGCCCTAGCCCTAGCCCTAACCCTAACCCTAACCCGAACCCTAGCATTAGCCCTAGCCCTAGACCTAGCCCTAACCCTAGCCCTAGCCCTAGCCCTTACCCTAGCCCTATCCCTAGCCCTAGACTTAACCCTAACCCTAACCCTAACCCTAGCCCTAACCCTAACCCTAGCCCTACCCTAACCCTAACATTAACCGTAGCCCTAGCCCTAGCCCTAGCACTAATCCTAACCCTATCCCTGACCCTAAACTTAGACCTAGCCCTAGCCGTAGCCCTAAACCTAACCCTAACCCTAGCCCTACCCTAGCCCTTGCCCTAGCACTAACCCTAATCCTAGACCTAGCCCTAGCCCTAGCCCTAGCCCTATCCCTAACCCTAACACTAACAGTAGCCCTAGCCCTAGCCCTGGACCTAACCCTAACCCTAGGCCAAGCACTAGCCCTAGCCCTAGCCCTAGACCTAACCCTAAACCTAACCCTAGACCAAGCCCTAGACCTAGCCATAGCCCTAAACCTAACCCTAACCCTAACTCTAGCCCTAGCCCTAACCATAACCCTAGCCCAAGCACTAGCCCTAGCCCTAGACCTAGCCCTAGACCTAACCCTAACCTAACCCTAACGCTAGCCCTAGCCCTAGCCCGAACCCTAAAACTAACCCTAGCCCTAACCCTAACCCTAGCCCTAACCCTAACCCTAGCCCTAACCCTAGCCCTAACCCTAAACCTAAACCTAGACCTAGCCCTAGACCAAGCCCTAGCCCTAGCCCTAACCCTAACCCTAGCCCAAGCCCTAGCCGTAGCCCTAGCCCTATACCTAACCTTAACACAAAACCTAACCCTAGCCCTAGCCCTAGCACTAGCCCTAAACCTAAAACTCACCCGAGCCCTAAACCTAACCCTAGCCCTAACCATAACCCTAGCCCTAACCCTAAACCTAACCCTAACCCTAACACTAGCCCTAACCAGAACCCTAGCCCTAACCCTAAACCTAACCCTAGCCCTAGCCCTAGCCCTAGCCCTTACCCTAGCCCTATCCCTAGCCCTAGACTTAACCCTAACCCTAACCCTAACCCTAGCCCTAACCCTAACCCTAGCCCTACCCTAACCCTAACATTAACCGTAGCCCTAGCCCTAGCCCTAGCACTAATCCTAACCCTATCCCTGACCCTAAACTTAGACCTAGCCCTAGCCGTAGCCCTAAACCTAACCCTAACCCTAGCCCTACCCTAGCCCTTGCCCTAGCACTAACCCTAATCCTAGACCTAGCCCTAGCCCTAGCCCTAGCCCTATCCCGAACCCTAACACTAACAGTAGCCCTAGCCCTTACCCTAACGCTAACCCTAACCCTAACCCTAGCTCTAACCCTAACCCTAGCCCTAGCCCTAACCCTAACGCTAACCTTAAACCTAAACCTAGTCCTAGCCCTAGCCCTAGCCGTAACCCTAACCCTAACCCTAACCCTAACCCTTGCCCTAGCCCTAGCCTTAACCCTAGCCCTAGCCCTAACCCTTACCCTAACCCTAGCCCTAGACCTAGCCCTAGCCCTAATCCTAACCCAAACCCTAAACCTAGCCCTAGCCTTAGCCCTAGCCCTAGCCCTAACCCTAACCCTAACCTTACCCTAACCCCAACCCTTGCCCTAGCCCTAGCCTGAACACTAGCCCTAGCCCTAAACCTAAACCTAGCCCTAGCCCTAGCCCTAGACCTAGACCTAACCCTAACCCGAACCCTAGCCCTAGCCCTAGCCCTGATCCAAACCCTAGCCCTAGCCCTAGCCCTAAACCTAACCCTAACCCTAGCCATAACCCTAACCCTAACCTAGCCCTAGACCTAAACCTAAACCTAAACCTAAACCAAGCCCTAGCCCTAGCCCTAGCCCTAAACCAAGCCCTAGCCCTAACCCTAACCCAAACCCTAACCCTAGCCCTAGCCCTAGGCCTAACCCTAGCCCTAGCCCTAGCCCTAACCCTAAGCCTTGCCCTAGCCCTAGCCTTAACCCTAGCCCTAGCCCTAAACCTAAAACTCACCCTAGCCCTAGCCCTAGCCCTAACCCTAACCCTAACCGTAACCCTAGCCCTAGCCCTAGCCCTAGCCATAATCCTAACCCTAACCCTAACCCTAACCCTTGCCCTAACCCTAGCCTTAACCCTAGCCCTAGCCCTAAACCTAAACCTAACCCTAGCCCTAGCCCTAGCCCTAGCCTTAACGCTAAACCTAACCCTAACCAGAGCCATAGTCATAGCCCTAACCCATACCCTAGCCCTAGCCCTAGCCCTAGCTCTAGCCCTAGCCCTAGCCCTAACTCTAACCCTAACCCTAGCCCTAGCCCTAACTCTAACCCTAACCCTAAACCTAGCCCTAAACCTAACCCTAGCCCTAACCCTAACCCTAGCCCTAGCCCTAACCCTAAAACTAGCCCTAGCCATAACCCAAACCCTAACCCTAACCCTAGCCCTAGCCCTAGCCCAAACCTAACCCTAACCCTAAACCTAAACCTAGCCCTAACCCTAACCCTAGCCCTAGCCCTAACCCTAACCCTAACCCCAACCCTAGCCCTAGCCCTAGCCCTAGCCCTAGACCTAGCCCTAACCCTTACCCTAGCCCTAGCCCTAACCCTAACCCTAACCCCAACCCTAGCCCTAGCCCTAACCCTAAACCTAGCCCTAGCCATAACCCTAACCCTAACCCTAACCCTAACCTTGCCCTAGCCTTAGCCCTACCCTAACCCAAACCCTAGCCCTAGACCTAGCGCTAGCCCTAGCCCTAACCCTAACCCTAAACCTAGCCCTAGCCCTAACCCTAACCCTATCCCTAAACCTAGCCCTAACCCTAACCCTAGACCTAACCATAACCCTAACACTAACCCTAGCTCTAGCACTAAACCTAACCCTAACCCTAGCCCTAGACCTAGCCCTAAAACCAACCCTAAACTTAGCCCTAGCCATAGCCCGAGCCCTAGCCCTAACCCTAACCCTAACCCTAACCCTAACCCTAGCCCAAGCCTTAGCCGTATCCCTAACCCTAGCCCTATCCTGAACCCTAACGCTAACCCTAACCCTAACCCTAGCCCTAGCCCTAACCCTAACGCTAACCCTAAACCTAAACCTAGTCCTAGAACTAGCCCTAGCCGTAACCCTAACCCTAACCCTAACCCTAACCCTAACCCTAACCCTAAACCTTGCCCTAGCCCTAGCCTTAACCCTAGCCCTAGCCCTAACCCTAAACCTAACCCTAGCCCTAGACCTAGCCCTAGCCCTAATCCTAACCCAAACCCTAACCCTAGCCCTAGCCTTAGCCCTAGCCCTAGCCCTAACCCTAACCCTAACCCTAACCCTAACCCCAACCCTTGCCCTAGCCCTAGCCTGAACCCTAGCCCTAGCCCTAAACCTAAACCTAGCCCTAGCCCTAGCCCTAACCCTAGCCCTAACCCTAACCCTAACCCTAGCCCTAGCCCTGGCCCTAATCCAAACCCTAGCCCTAGCCCTAGCCCTAGAACTAGCCCTTACCCTTACCCTAGCCCTAGCCCTAACCCAAACCCTAAACCCAACCCTAGCCCTAGCCCTAGGCCTAGCCCTAACCCTAACCCGAACCCTAGCCCTAGCCCTAGCCCTAGAGCTAGCCCTAACCCTAGCCCTAGCCCTAGCCCTAGCCCTAGCCCTACCCTAGCCCTATCCCTAGCCCTAGACTTAACCGTAACCCTAACCCTAACCCTAACCCTAACCCTAGCCCTAGCCCTAACACTAACCCTAACCCTAAACCTAGCCCTAACCCTAAACCTAACCCTAACCCTAACCCTAGACCTAGCCCTATCCCTAATCCTAACCCTAGCCCTAGCCCTAACCCTAACACTAACCCTAAAACTAGCCCTAACCCTAACCGTAGCCCTAACCCTAACACTAACCCTAACCCTAGCCCTAGCCCTAAACCTAAACCTAACCCTAGCCCTAGACCTAGCCCTAGCCCTAATCCTAGCCCTAGCCCTAGCCCTAGCCCTAGCCCTAAACCTAACCCTAGCCATAGCCCTAGCCCTAGCCCTAGTCCTAGCCCTAGCCCTTACCCTAGCCCTATCCCTAGCCCTAGACTTAACCCTAACCCTAACCCTAACCCTAACCATAAACCTAACCCTAGCCCTAACCCTAACCCTAGCCCTAGCCCTAACCCTAACACTAACCCCAACCCTATCCCTAGCCCTAGCCCTAGCCCTAACCCTAACCCTAACCCGAACCCTAGCATTAGCCCTAGCCCTAGACCTAGCCCTAACCCTAGCCCTAGCCCTAGCCCTTACCCTAGCCCTAACCCTAGCCCTAGACTTAACCCTAACCCTAACCCTAACCCTAGCCCTAACCCTAACCCTAGCCCTACCCTAACCCTAACATTAACCGTAGCCCTAGCCCTAGCCCTAGCACTAATCCTAACCCTATCCCTGACCCTAAACTTAGACCTAGCCCTAGCCGTAGCCCTAAACCTAACCCTAACCCTAGCCCTACCCTAGCCCTTGCCCTAGCACTAACCCTAATCCTAGACCTAGCCCTAGCCCTAGCCCTAGCCCTATCCCTAACCCTAACACTAACAGTAGCCCTAGCCCTAGCCCTGGACCTAACCCTAACCCTAGGCCAAGCACTAGCCCTAGCCCTAGCCCTAGACCTAACCCTAAACCTAAACCTAGACCAAGCCCTAGACCTAGCCATAGCCCTAAACCTAACCCTAACCCTAACTCTAGCCCTAGCCCTAACCATAACCCTAGCCCAAGCACTAGCCCTAGCCCTAGACCTAGCCCTAGACCTAACCCTAACCTAACCCTAACGCTAGCCCTAGCCCTAGCCCGAACCCTAAAACTAACCCTAGCCCTAACCCTAACCCTAGCCCTAACCCTAACCCTAGCCCTAACCCTAGCCCTAACCCTAAACCTAAACCTAGCCCAAGCCGTGCCCTAGCCCTAGCCCTAGCCCTAACCCTAACCCTAGCCCAAGCCCTAGCCGTAGCCCTAGCCCTATACCTAACCTTAACACAAAACCTAACCCTAGCCCTAGCCCTAGCACTAGCCCTAAACCTAAAACTCACCCGAGCCCTAAACCTAACCCTAGCCCTAACCATAACCCTAGCCCTAACCCTAAACCTAACCCTAACCCTAACACTAGCCCTAACCAGAACCCTAGCCCTAACCCTAAACCTAACCCTAGCCCTAGCCCTAGCCCTAGCCCTAACCCTAAACCAAACCCTAACCCTAAACCTAACCCTAGACCTAGGCCTAGCCCTAGCCGTAGCCCTAAACCTAACCCTAACCCTAACCCTAACCCTACCATAGCCCTAGCCCTAGCCCTAGCCCTAGCCGTAGCCCTAACCATAACCCTAACCCTGACCCTAGCCCTAGCCCTAACCCTAACCCTAACCCTAAACCTAACCCTAG
>OX463241.1:65410049-65415049 GCA_949820135.1 Sylvilagus floridanus | reverse complement strand
TAACACTAACAGTAGCCCTAGCCCTAGCCCTGGACCTAACCCTAACCCTAGGCCAAGCACTAGCCCTAGCCCTAGCCCTAGACCTAACCCTAAACCTAAACCTAGACCAAGCCCTAGACCTAGCCATAGCCCTAAACCTAACCCTAACCCTAACTCTAGCCCTAGCCCTAACCATAACCCTAGCCCAAGCACTAGCCCTAGCCCTAGACCTAGCCCTAGACCTAACCCTAACCTAACCCTAACGCTAGCCCTAGCCCTAGCCCTAACCCTAAAACTAACCCTAGCCCTAACCCTAACCCTAGCCCTAACCCTAACCCTAGCCCTAACCCTAGCCCTAACCCTAAACCTAAACCTAGCCCAAGCCGTGCCCTAGCCCTAGCCCTAGCCCTAACCCTAACCCTAGCCCAAGCCCTAGCCGTAGCCCTAGCCCTATACCTAACCTTAACACAAAACCTAACCCTAGCCCTAGCCCTAGCACTAGCCCTAAACCTAAAACTCACCCGAGCCCTAAACCTAACCCTAGCCCTAACCATAACCCTAGCCCTAACCCTAAACCTAACCCTAACCCTAACACTAGCCCTAACCAGAACCCTAGCCCTAACCCTAAACCTAACCCTAGCCCTAGCCCTAGCCCTAGCCCTAACCCTAAACCAAACCCTAACCCTAAACCTAACCCTAGACCTAGGCCTAGCCCTAGCCGTAGCCCTAAACCTAACCCTAACCCTAACCCTAACCCTACCATAGCCCTAGCCCTAGCCCTAGCCCTAGCCGTAGCCCTAACCATAACCCTAACCCTGACCCTAGCCCTAGCCCTAACCCTAACCCTAACCCTAAACCTAACCCTAGCCCTAGCCTAAGCCCTTGCCCTAGATCTAACCCTAACCCTAACCCTAACCCTAGGCCTAGCCCTAGCCCTAACCGTAACCCTAACCCTAAACCTAACCTTAGCACCAGCCCTAGCCCGAGTCCTAGCCCTAGCCCTTACCCTAGACCTAGCCCGAGCCCTAGACTTAACCCTAACCCTAACCCTAACCCTAGCCATAACCCTAACCCTAACCCTAGCCCTAACCCTAGCCCTAGGCCTAACCCTAACCCTAACCCTAAACCTAGCCCTAACCCTAGCCATAACCCTAGCCCTATCCCTAACCCTAACCCTAACTCTAACCCTAACACTAACCCTTGCCCTAGCCATAGCCTTAACCCTAGCCCTAGCCCTAACCCTAACCCTAAACCTAGCCCTAGCCCTAGCCCTAGCCCTAGCCCTAACCCAAACCCTAGCCCTAGCCCTAGCCCTAACCCTAACCAAACCCTAGCCCTAGCAATAACCCTAACCCTAACCCTAGCCCCAGCCCTAAACATAACCCTAGCCCTAGCCCTAGCCCTAGCCCTAACCCTAACCCTAACCTTAACCCTTGCCCTAGCCGTGGCCTTAACCCTAGCCCTAGCCCTAACCATAACCCTAACCCTAGCCCTAGCCCTAGCCCTAGCCCTAGCCCTAGCCCTAGCCCTAGCCCTAAACCTAACCCTAACCCTAGCCCTAGCCCTCAACCTAACCCTAACCCTAGCCCTAGACCTAGACCTAACCCTAATCCTAACCCTAGCCCTAGCCCTAACCTTAACACTAACCCTAAAACTAGCCCTAACCCTAACCGTAGCCCTAACCCTAACACTAACCCTAACCCTAGCCCTAGCCCTAAACCTAAACCTAACCCTAGCCCTAGACCTAGCCCTAACCCTCACCCTAACCCTAGCCCTATCCCTAGCACTAGGCCTTGCCCTAACCCTAACCCAAACCCTAAACCTAACCCTAGCCCTAGCACTAAACCTAACCCTAACCCTAGCCCAAGCCCTAACCCTAACCCTAACCCTAACCCTAGCCCTATCCCTAGCACTAGGCCTTGCCCTAACCCTAACCCAAACCCTAACCCTAACCCTAGCCCAAGCCCTAGCCCTAGCCCTAACCTTAGCCCTTCCCTTACTCTAACCCAAACCCTAACCCTAATCCTAATCCTAACCCTAACCCTAAACCTAGCCCTAACCCTAACTCTAGACCTAGTCCTAACCATAACCCTAACCCTAGCCCAAGCCCTAGCCCTAGCCCTAACCCTAACACTAACCCTAGCCCTAGCCCTAACCCTAACACTAACCCTAGCCCTAGCCCTAGCCCTAGCCCTAACCCTAACACTAACCCTAGCCCTAGCCATAACCCTGGACCTAACCCTAACACTAGCCCAAGCACTAGCCATAGCCCTAGCCCTAGACCTAACCCAAACCCTGACCCTAGACCTAGCCCTAGACCTAGCCCTAGCCCTAGCCCTAGCCCTAACCCTAACTCTAGCCCTAGCCCAAACCCTAAACCTAGCCCTAGCCCTAGCCCTAACCCTAACCCTAACCCTAACCCTAGCCCTAGCACTAGCCCTAACCCAAACCCTAGCCCTAGCCCTAGCCCTAGCCCTAACCCTAACCCTAACCGAACCCTGGCCCTAGCCCTAACCCTAACCCTAACCCTAGCCCCAGCCCTAAACCTAACCCTAGCCCTAGCCCTAGCCCTAGCCCTAACCCTAACCCTAACCCTAACCCTAACCCTTGCCCTAGCCGTGGCCTTAACCCTAGCCCTAGCCCTAACCCTAACCCTAACCCTAGCCCTAGCCCTAGCCCTAGCCCTAGCCCTAGACCTAACCCTAACCCTAACCCTAGCCCTAGCCCTAGACCTAACCCTAACCCTAGCCCTAGCCCTAGCCCTAGCCCTAGCCCAACCCCTTACCCTAGCCCTAGCCCTAGCCCTAACCCTAACCCTAACCCTAACCCTAGCCCAAGCCGTAGTCCTAGCCCTAGCCCTAACCCTAACCCTAGCTAAAGCCCTAGTCCTAGCCCTAGACCTAACCCTAACCCAAACCCTAACCCTAGCCCTAGCCCTAGCCCTAACCCTAACACTAAACCTAGCCTTAACCCTAGCCCTATCCCAAACCCTAACCCTAGCCCTTACCCTAACGCTAACCCTAAACCTAACCCTAGCTCTAACCATAACCCTAGCCCTAGCCCTAACCCTAACGCTAACCCTAAACCTAAACCTAGTCCTAGCCCTAGCCCTAGCCGTAACCCTAACCCTAACCCTTGCCCTAGCCCTAGCCTTAAACCTAGCCCTAGCCCTAACCCTTACCCTAACCCTAGCCCTAGACCTAGCCCTAGCCCTAATCCTATCCCAAACCCTAAACCTAGCCCTAGCCTTAGCCCTAGCCCTAGCCCTAACCCTAACCCTAACCTTACCCTAACCCCAACCCTTGCCCTAGCCCTAGCCTGAACACTAGCCCTAGCCCTAAACCTAAACCTAGCCCTAGCCCTAGCCCTAGCCCTAGCCCTAACCCTAACCCGAACCCTAGCCCTAGCCCTAGCCCTGATCCAAACCCTAGCCCTAGCCCTAGCCCTAGACCTAACCCTAACCCTAGCCCTAACCCTAACCCTAACCTAGCCCTAGACCTAAACCTAACCCTAAACCTAAACCAAGCCCTAGCCCTAGCCCTAGCCCTAACCCAAGCCCTAGCCCTAACCCTAACCCAAACCCTAACCCTAGCCCTAGCCCTAGCCCTAACCCTAAGCCTTGCCCTAGCCCTAGCCTTAACCCTAGCCGTAGCCCTAAACCTAAAACTCACCCTAGCCCTAGACCTAGCCCTAACCCTAACCATAACCGTAACCCTAGCCCTAGCCCTAGCCCTAGCCATAATCCTAACCCTAACCCTAACCCTAACCCTTGCCCTAACCCTAGCCTTAACCCTAGCCCTAGCCCTAAACCTAAACCTAACCCTAGCCCTAGCCATAGCCCTAGCCTTAACGCTAAACCTAACCCTAACCAGAGCCCTAGTCATAGCCCTAACCCATACCCTAGCCCTAGCCCTAGCCCTAGCTCTAGCCCTAGCCCTAGCCCTAACTCTAACCCTAACCCTAGCCCTAGCCCTAACTCTAACCCTAACCCTAAACCTAGCCCTAAACCTAACCCTAGCCCTAAACCTAACCCTAGCCCTAGCCCTAACCCTAAAACTAGCCCTAGCCATAACCCTAACCCTAACCCTAACCCTAGCCCTAGCCCTAGCCCTAACCCTAACCCTAGCCATAGCCCTAGCCCTAGCCCTAGCCCTAGCCCTAACCCTAACCCTAACCCTAACCCTAAACCTAACCCTAGCCCTAACCCTAACCCTAGCCCTAGCCCTAACCCTAACCCTAACCCCAACCCTAGCCCTAGCGCTAGCCCTAGACCTAGCCCTAACCCTTACCCTAGCCCTAGGCCTAACCCTAACCATAACCCCAACCCTAGCCCTAGCCCTAACCCTAAACCTAGCCCTAGCCATAACCCTAACCCTAACCCTAACCCTAACCTTGCCCTAGCCTTAGCCCTACCCTAACCCAAACCCTAGCCCTAGCCCTAGCCCTAGCCCTAGCCCTAACCCTAACCCTAACCCTAGCCTTAGCCCTAACCCTAACCCTATCCCTAAACCTAGCCCTAACCCTAACCCTAGACCTAACCATAACCCTAACACTAACCCTAGCTCTAGCACTAAACCTAACCCTAACCCTAGCCCTAGACCTAGCCCTAAAACTAACCCTAAACTTAGCCCTAGCCATAGCCCGAGCCCTAGCCCTAACCCTAACCCTAACCCTAAACCTAGCCCAAGCCTTAGCCGTAGCCCTAACCCTAGCCCTATCCTGAACCCTAACCGAAACATTAACACTAGCCCTAGCCCTAACCCTAACCCTAACCCTAACCCTAAACCTTGCCCTAGCCCTAGCCTTAACCCTAGCCTTAGCCCTAGCCCTAACCCTAACCCTAACCCTAGCCATAGCCCTAGCCAAGCCCAAACCCTAATCCTAACCCTAGCCCTAGCCCTAGCCCTAACCTTAACCCTAACCCTAACCCTAGCCTTAGCCATAGCCCTAACCCAAACCATAGCCCTAGCCCTAGCGCTAGCCCTAGCCCTAACCCTAACCCTAACTCTAAACCTAGCCCT
>OX463241.1:65402549-65405049 GCA_949820135.1 Sylvilagus floridanus | reverse complement strand
CTAGCCCTAACCCTAACCCTAGCCCTAACTCTAACACTAACACTGACCCTAGCCCTAGCCCTAAACCTAAACCTAACCCTAGCCCTAGAACTAGCCCTAACCCTAACCCTAACTCTAAACCTAACCCTAGCCCTAGCCCTAGACCTAGCCCTAGCCCTAACCCTAACCCTAGCCCTAGTCCTAGCCCTAGCACTAGCCCTAGCCCTAACCCTAACCCTAGCACTAGCACTAGCCCTAGCCCTAGCCCTAGCCCTAGCACTAACCCTAACCGTAAACCTAACCCTAAACCTAACCCTAGCTCTAAACCTAACCCTAGCCCTAGCCCTAGCACTAAACCTAACCCCAACCCTAGCCCTAGCCCTAGCCCTAGACCTAGCCCTAACCCCAGACCTAGACTTAGCCCTAGCCCTAGCCCTAACCCTAACCCTAACCCTAACCCTAGCCCTAGCCCTAGCCCTAGCCCTAGCCCTTACCCTAGCCCTAGACCTAGCCAGAGACTTAACCCTAACCCTATCCCTAGCCCTAGACCTAGCCCTAACCCTAACCCTAACCCTAGCCCGAGCCCTAGCCCTAACCCTAACCCTAACTCTAGCCCTAGCCCTAACCCTATCCCTAGCCCTAAACCTAACCCTAACCCTAGCCCTAGACCTAGCCCTAACGCTAACCCTAACCCTAGCCCTAGCCCTAGCCCGAGGCCTAGCCCTAACCCTAACCCTAACCCTAACCCTAGCAGAAGCCTTAGCCCTAGACCTAACCCTAGCCATAGCCCTAACCCTAATCCTAACCCTAACCCTAGCCCTAGCCATAGCCCTAACCGAAACCCTAGCCCTATCCCTAGCGCTATCCCTAGCCCTAGCCATAACCTTAACCCTAACCCTAACCCTAGCCCTAGCCCTAACCCTAACCCTAACCCTAAACCTAGCCCTAACCCTAAACCTAGCCCTAACCCTAACCCTAACCCTAACCCTAGACCTAGACCTAAACCTAACCCTAACCCTATCCCTAGACCTAGCCCTAATCCTAACCCTAACCCTAACCCTAGCCCTAGCCCTAGCTCTAGCCCTAGCCCTAACCCTAACCCTAACCCTAGCCCTAACCCTAACTCTAACCCTAACCCTAGCCCTAGCCCTTTCCCTAGCCCTGGCCCTAGCCCTAAACCTAACCCTAGCCCTAGCCCTAATCCTAACCTTAACTCTCGCCCTAACCCTAACCCTAGCCCTAGCCCTAACCCTAACCCTGACCCTAATTCTAGCCCTTGCCCTAACCCTAAAATAGCGCAAGCCCTAGCCCAAGTCCTAGCCCTGGACCTAACCCTAAACCTAACCCTAACCCTAGCCCTAGCCCTAGCCCTAGCCCTAACCCTAACACTAACCCTAGCCCTAAACCTAACCCTAGCCTAACCCTAACCCTAGCCCTAACCCTAACCCTAAACCTAGCCCAAGCCGTAGTCCTAGCCCTAGCCCTAGCTCTAACCCTAGCCCTAGCCCAAGCCCTAGCCCTAGCCCTAGCCCTAGACCTAACCCTAACCCAAACCCTAACCCTAGCCCTAGCCCTAACCCTAGCCCTAACCCTAACACTAACCCTGGCCTTAACCCTAACCCTAACACTTGCCCTAGCCCTAGACTTAACCATAGCCCTAGCCCTAACCCTAACCCTAGCCCTAGCCCTAACCCTAACGCTAAACCTAAACCTAACCCTAGCCCTAGCCCTAGCCCTAGCCGTAACCCTAACCCTAACCCTAACCCTAACCCTAACCCTAACCCTTGCCCTAGCCCTAGACTTAACCCTAGCCCTAGCCCTAACCCTAACCCTAACCCTAGCCCTAGACCTAGCCCTAGCCCTAACCCTAACCCAAACCCTAACCCTAGCCCTAGCCTTAGCCCAAACCCCAACCCTAACCCTAACCCCAACCCTTGCCCTAGCCCTAGCCTGAACCCTAGCCCTAGCCCTAAACCTAACCCAAGCCCTAGCCCTAGCCCTAACCCTAACCCTAACCCTAACCCTAGCCCTAGACCTATTCCTAACCCAAACCCTTGCCCTAGCCCTAGCCCTAAACCTAACCCTAACCCTAGCCCTAACCCTAACCCTAGGCCTAGCCCTAAACCTAACCCTAACCCTATCCCTAGACCTAGCCCTAACCCTAACCCTAGCCTTAGGCCTAGCCCTAGCCCTAGCTCTAACCCTAACCCAAACCCTAACCCTAGCCCTAGCCCTAGCCCTAGGCCTTGTCCTAACCCTAACCTTAACCCTAACCGTAACCCTAACCCTAACCCTAACCCTAGCCCAAGACCTAGCCCTAGCCCTAACCCTAGCCCTTCCCTAACCCTAACCCAAAACCTAACCCTAGCCCTAAACCTAACCCTAACCCTAACCCTAACCCTAAACCTAGCCCTAAACCTAACCCTAGCCCTAACCCTAACCCTAAATCTAACCCTAGCCCTAGCCCTAAACCTAACCCTAACCCTAGCCCTAGACCTAGCCCTAACACTAACCCTAACCC
>OX463241.1:65390049-65397549 GCA_949820135.1 Sylvilagus floridanus | reverse complement strand
AACCCTAACCTTGACCCTAACAATAACCCTAGCTCTAGACCTATCCCAAACCGTAACCCTAATCCTAAACCTAACCCTAGCCCCAGCCCTAGCCCTAGCCCTAGCCCTAGCCTTTACCCTAGCCCTAGCCCTAGCCCTAGACTTAACCCTAACCCTAACCCTAATCCTAGCCCTAACCCTAACACTAACCCAAGCCCTACCCTAACCCTAACATTAACCGTAGCCCTAGCCCTAGCCCTAGCCCAAATCCTAACCCTATCCCTGAACCTAAACCTAGACCTAGCCCTAGCCGTAGCCCTAAACCTAACCCTAACCCTAGCCCTAGCCCTAGCCCTTGCCCTAGCACTAACCGTAACCCTAGCCCTAGCCCTAGCCCTAGCCCTAACCCTAGCCCTAGCCCTAGACTTAACCCTAACCCTAACCATAACCCTACCCCTAACCCTAGCCCTAGCCCTAACCCTAACCCTAACCCTAAACCTAGCACAAGCCGTAGTCCTAGCCCTAGCCCTAGCCCTAACCCTAACCCTAGCCCAAGCCCTAGCCCTAGCCCTAGCCCTAGACCTAAACTTAACCCAAACCCTAACCCTAGACCTAGCCCTAGCCCTAACCCTAACACTAACCCGAGCCCTAACCCTAACCCTAGCCCTAACCATAACCCTAGCCCTAACCCTAACCCTAACCTTAAACCTAGAACTATTCCTAACCCTAGCCCTAGCCCTAAACCTAACGCTAACCCTAAACCTAACCATAGCGCTAGCACTAGCCCTAGCCCTAGGCGTAACCCTAACCCTACCCCTAACCCTAACCCTAACCCTAAACCTTGCCTAGCCATAGGCTTAACCCTAGCCCTAGCCCTAACCCTAACCCTAGACCTAACCCAAATCTAGCCCTAGCATTAACCCTAACCCTAACCCTAACCCTAGCCTTAGCCCTAGCCCTAGCCCTAGCCCTACCCCTAACCCTAACCCTAACCCTAGCCCTAGACCTAACCCTAACCCTAGCCCTAACATTAACCCTAATCCTAACCCTAAACCTAGCCCAAGCCGTAGTCCTAGACCTAGACCTAGCCCTAACCCTAACCCTAGCCCAAGCCCTAGCCCTAGCCCTAGCCCTAGGCCTAAACTTAACCAAACCCTAACCCTAGTCCTAGCCCTAGCCCTAGCCCTAGTCCTAACCCTAACACTAACCCGAGCCCTAACCCTAACCCTAGCCCTAACCATAACCCTAGCCCTAACCCTAACCCTAACCCTAACCCTAGCCCTATCCCTACCCTAGCCCTAGCCCTAACCCTAACGCTAACCCTAACCCTAACCCTAGCCCTAGCGCTAGGCCTAGCCGTAACCCTAACCCTAATCCTAACCCTAACCCTAACCCTAAACCTTGCCCTAGCCCTAGGCTTAACCCTAGCACTAGCCCTAAACCTAACTCTAGCCCTAACCCTAACCCTAGACCTAGCATTAACCCTAACCCTAACCCTAAACCTAGCCCTAGCCCTAGCCCTATCCCTAGCCCTAGCCCTCACCCTAACCCTAGCACTAGCCCTAGCCCTAGCCCTAACACTATCCCTAACCCTAAACCTAGTCCTAGCCCTAGCCCTAGCCCTAGCCCTTGCCCTAGCCCTAGCCTAGCCCTAGCCCTAACCCTAACCCTAACCCTAACCCTAATCCTAGCCATAACCCTAACACTAGCCCTACCATAAATCCTACCCTAACCCTAACCCTAGCCCTAACCCTAACCCTAACCCTAACCCTAACCCTAACCTAACCCTAGCCCTAGCCCTAGCCCTAGCCCTAACACTAGCCCTAAACCTAACCCTAGCCCTAGCCTAAGCCCTAGCCCGAGCCCTAACCCTAACCCTAACCCTGAACCTAACCCTAACCCTAGCACTAGCCCTAGCCCTAGACCTAACCCTAACGCAAACCCTAACCCTAAACCTAACCCTAGACCTAGGCCTAGCCCTAGCCGTAGCCCTAACCCTAACCCTAACCCTAACCTAGCCCTAGCTCTAGCCCTAGCCCTAGCCCGAGCGCTAGCCCTAGCCCTAACCATAACCCTACCCCTAACCCTAGCCCTAGCCCTAACCCTAACCCTAGCCCTAGACCTAGCCCTAACTCTAACACTAAACCTAACCACAGCCCAAGCCCTAGCCCTAGCCCTAGCCCTACTCCTAGCACTAGCCCTAAACCTAGCCCTAGACCTAACGCTTACCCTAGCCCTAGCCCAGCCCTAGCCCTAGCCCTAGCCCTAAACCTAAACCTAAACCTAACCCTAAATCTATATCCCTAGCCCTAACCGTAAACCTAACCCAAAACCTAGCCCTAGCCCTAAACCCAATCCTAAGCCTAGACATAGACCTAGCCCTAACCATAACCCTAACCCTAACCCTAATCCTAGCCCTAGCCCTAGCCCTAACCCTAACCCTAACCCTAACCCTAACCCTAACACTTGTCTTAGCCCTGGCCTTAACCCTAGCCCTAACCCTAGTCCTAACCCTAAACCTAGCCCAAGCCCTAGCCCTAGCCCTAGCCCTAGACCTAACCCTAACCCAAACCCTAACCCTAGCCCTAGCCCTAGCCCTAGCCCTAGCCCTAACCCTAACCCTAGCCCTAACCCTAACCCTAGACCTAAACCTAACCATAACCCTAACCCTGAACCTAGCCCTAACCCTAACCCTAGCCCTAGCCCTAACCCTAACCCTAGCCCAAGCCCTAGCCCAGTACCTAGCCCTAGACCTAACCCTAACCCAAATCCTAACCCTAGCCCTAGCCCTAGCCCTAACCCTAACAGTAACCCTAGCCCTAACCCTAACCCTAGCCCTAACCCTAACCCTAACCCTAGCCCAAGCCCTAGCCCTAGCCATAGCCCTAACCCTAGCACTAGCCCTAAACCTAGCCCTAGCCCTTACACTAACCCTAGCCCTAGCCCAGCCCTAGCCCTAGCCCTAGCCCTATCCCTAACCCTAACACTAACCCTAGCCCTAACCCTAACCCTAGCCCTAACACTAACCCTAGCCATAACCCTAAACCTAACCCTCACCCTAATCCTAACCCTAGCCATAACCCTAACCCTAGCCCTAGCTCTAACCCTAACCCTAACCCTAACCATAACCCTAGCACTAGCCCTAGCCCTAGCCCTAACCCTAACCCTAACCCTAGGTATAGCCCTAACCCTAACCCTAACCCTAACCCTAGCCCAAGCCCTAGGCCTAGCCCTAAACCTAGCCCTAACGCTAAACCTAGCCCTAGCCCTAACTCTAACCCTAGCCCTAGCCCAGCACTAGCCCTAGCCCTAGCCCTAACCCTAACACTAACCCTAGCCCTAAACCTAACCCTAGCCCTAAACCTAACCCTAGCCCTAACCCTAACCCTAACCCTAACCCTAGCCCTAACCCTAACCGTAGCCCCAGCCCTAACCGTAACCCTAACCCTAGCCTTAGCCCTAGCCCTAGCCCTAACCCTAAACCTAGCCCTAACCCTAACCCTTGCCCTAACCGTAACCCTAACCCTAAACCTAACTCTAGCCCTAAACCCAAACCTAGCCCTAGCCTTAGACCTAGACCTAGCCCTAAATCTAGCCCTAGCCCTAGCCCTACCCTAGCCCTTACCCTAGCCCTAGCCCTAGCTGTAGACTTAACCCTAAACCTAAACCTAACCCTAGCCCTAACCATAACCCTAGCCCTAACCCTAAACCTAACCCTATCCCTAGCCCTAACCGTAGCCTTAGCCCTAGCCCTAGCCCTAGCCCTAGCCCTAACCCTAACCCTAGCCCTAGCCATAGCCCTAGCCCTAGCCCTAGCCCTAACCCTAACCCTAACCCTAACCCTAACCTAAACCTAGCCCTAAACCTAACCCTAGCCCTATCCCTAGACCTAGCCCAAGCCCTTACCCTAGCACTAGGCCTACCCCTAGACTTAACCTTAACCCTAAACGTTACCCTAGGCCTAACCCTAACCCTAGCCCTACAATAACCCTAACATTTACCCTAGACCTAGCCCGAGCCCTAGCCATAATCCTAACCCTAACCCTGACCGTAAACCTACCCCTAGCCCAGCCCTAGCCCTAACCCTAACCCTAACCCTAACCCTAGCCTTAACCCTAGCCCTTGCCCTAGGCCTAGCCTTAGTCTTAACCCTAACCCTAACCCTAACCGTAGCCCTAACCCTAACCATAGCCCTACCCTAACCCTAACCCTAACCGTAGACCTAGCCCTAGCCCTAGCCCTAACCCTAACCCTAACCCTGACCCAAAACCTAGCCCTAGCCCTAGCTTTAGCCCTAGCCCTAGCCCTAAACCTAACCCTAAACCTAGCCCTAACCCTAGCCCTAGTCCTAACCCTAGCCCTAACACTAGCCCTAACCCTAACCCTAGCCCTAGCCCTAGGCCTAAACTTAACCCTAACCCTAAACTTAGCCCTAACCCTAACCTTAGCCCTAACCCTAACCCTAAACCTAACCCAAGCCCTAGACCTAGCCCTAACCCTAAATCTAGCCCTAACCTAAACCTAGCCCTAGCCCTAACACTAACCCTAGCCCTAGCCCTAGCCCTAGCCCTAACCCTAGCCGTAACCCTAAACCTATCCCTACCCTAGCCCTAGCCCTAGCCCTATCGCTAAACCTAGCCCTAACCCTAACCCTAACCCAGCACTAGCCCTAACCCTAGCCCTAGCCCTAAACCTAATCCTACCCTAATCCTAGCCTTAGCCCTAGCCCTAACCCCAGCCCTAACCCTAAACATAGCCCTACACTAACCCTAACCCTAACCATAGCCCTAGCCCTAGCCCTAGCCCTAACCCTAACCCTAAGCCTAGCCCTAACCCTAGCCCTAACCCTAACCCTAGCCCTAACCCTAATCCTAACCGTAGCCCTAGACTAAGCCCTAGCCCTAGCACTAACCCTAACCCTAACCCTAACCCTAACCCTAACCCTAACCCTAACCCTAAACCTAGCTCAAGCCCTAGCCCTAGCCCTAGCCCTAAACCTAAACCTAGCCCTAGCGCTAAACCTAGCCCTAGCCCTAACACTAACCCTAACCCTAGCCCTAGACCTAGCCCTAACCCTAGCCCTAACCCTAGCCCTAGCCCTAAACCTAATCCTAACCATAATCCTGGCCCTAGCCCTAGACCTAACCCTAACCCTAAATCTAACCCTAGCCCTAACCCTAACCATATACCTACACTAACACTGAACCTAACCATAGACCTAGCCCTAGCCCTAGCCCTAACCCTAACCCTAACCCTAACCCTTACCCTAGCCCTAAACCTAACCCTAACCCTAACCCTAACCCTAACCCTAGCCCTAGCCCTAACCCTAACAATAACCCTAACCCTAGCCTTAGCCCTAGCCCTAACCCTAACCCTAACCCTAACCCCAACCCTAGCCCTAGCACTAGCACTAGACCTAGCCCTAACCCTAGCCCTAGCCCTACCCTAGACTTAACCCTGACCATAACCCAAACCCTAGCCTTAACCCTAGCCCTAGACCTAACCCTAACCCTAACCCTAGCCCTAGCCCTAGCACTAGCCCTAACCCTAACGCTAACCCTAACCCTAAACCTAGCTCTAGCCCTAGCCCTAACCGTAAACCTAACCCTAACCCAAAACCTTGCCCTAGCCCAAGCCTTAACCTTAGCCCTAGCCCTAGCCCTAGCCCTAGCCCTAGCCCTTACCCTAGCCCTAGCCCTAGCCCTAACCCTAACCATAACCCTACCCCTAACCCTAACCCTAACCCCAACCATAGCCCTAAGCCTAACCCTAGCCCTACCCTAACCCTAACATTAACCCTAGACCTAGCCCTAGGCCTAGCCCTAATCCTAACCCTAATCCTGACCGTAAACCTAGCCCTAGCCCTAGCCCTAGCCCTAACCCTAACCCTAACCCTAACACTAGCCCTAGCCCTAGACCTTGCCCTAGGCCTAGCCCTTGCCCTAACCCTAACCCTAACCCTAACCCTAACCCTAGCCCTAACCCTAACCATAGCCCTACCATAACCCTAACCCTAACCATAGCCCTAGCCCTAGCCCTAGCCTTAACCCTAACCCTAACCCTAACCCTGACGCAAAACCTAGCCCTAGCCCTAGCTCTAGCCCTAGCCCTAACCCTAACTCTAACCCTAACCCTAGCCATAGCCCAAGCCCTAGCCCTAACCCTAACCCTAACCCTACCCTAGGCATAGTATTTGCGTTAGTCGTAACCCTAACCCTAACACTAAACCTAACCCTAACCCTAGCCCTAGCGCTAGGCCTAACCATAACCCTAACCCTAAACCTAGCCATAACCCTAACCTTAGCCCTAAACCTAACCCTAACATTTACCCTAACCGTAGCCCAAGCCCTAGCCCTAGCCCTAGCCCTAACCCTAACACTAGCCCTAGCCCTAAACGTAGCCCGAGCCCTAACACTAACCCTAGCCCTAGCCCTAGCCCTAGCCCTAGCCGTAGCCCTAACCCTAACACTAGCCCTAGCCCTAATCCTAACCCTAACCCTAAACCTAGCCCTAACCCTAACCCTAGCCCTAACGCTAACCCTAACCCTAGCCCTAGCCCTAGCCCTAGCCGTAGCCCTAACCCTAACACTAGCCCTAGCCCTAATCCTAACCCTAACCCTAAACCTAGCCCTAACCCTAACCCTAACCCTAGCCCTAACCCTAACCCTAACCCTAAACCTAGCCCTAGCCCGAAACCTAACCCTCACCTAGCCCTAGACCTAGCCCTAATCCTAACCCTAACCCTAACCCTAGCCCTAGCCCTAGCCCTAATCCTAACCCTAACCCTAACCCTAGCCCTAGCCCTAGCCCTATCCCTAACCCTAACCCTAACCCTAGCCCAAACACTAGCCCTAGCCCAAACCCAAACCATAGCCCTAGCCCTAACCCTAACTCTAACCCTAACCCTAGCCCTAGCCCTTTCCCTAGCCCTGGCCCTAGCCCTAAACCTAACCCTAGCCCTAGCCCTAATCCTAACCTTAACCCTCGCCCTAACCCTAACCCTAGCCCTAGCCCTAACCCTAACCCTGACCCTAATTCTAGCGCTTGCCCTAACCCTAAAATAGCGCAAGCCCTAGCCCAAGTCCTAGTCCTGGACCTAACCCTAAACCTAACCCTAACCCTAGCCCTAGCCCTAGCCCTAGCCCTAACCCTAACTAACCCTAGCCCTAACCTTTTCCCTAGCCTAACCCTAACCCTAGCCCTAACCCTAACCCTAAACCTAGCCCAAGCCGTAGTCCTAGCCCTAGCCCTAGCTCTAACCCTAACCCTAGCCCAAGCCCTAGCCCTAGCCCTAGCCCTGGACCTAACCCTAACCCAAACCCTAACCCTAGCCCTAGCCCTAACCCTAGCCCTAACCCTAACACTAACCCTAGCCTTAACCCTAACCCTAACCCTTGCCCTAGCCCTAGACTTAACCCTAGCCCTAGCCCTAACCCTAACCCTAACCCTAGCCTTAACCCTAACCCTAGCCCTAGCCCTAACCCTAACGCTAAACCTAAACCTAACCCTAGCCCTAGCCCT
>OX463241.1:65377549-65382549 GCA_949820135.1 Sylvilagus floridanus | reverse complement strand
AACTCTAACCCTAGCCATAACCCTAACCCTAACCCTAACCCTAAACCTAGCACAAGCCGTAGTCCTAGCCCTAGCCCTAGCCCTAACCCTAACCCTAGCCCAAGCCCTAGCCCTAGCCCTAGCCCTAGACCTAAACTTAACCCAAACCCTAACCCTAGACCTAGCCCTAGCCCTAACCCTAACACTAACCCGAGCCCTAACCCTAACCCTAGCCCTAACCATAACCCTAGCCCTAACCCTAACCCTAACCTTAAACCTAGAACTATTCCTAACCCTAGCCCTAGCCCTAAACCTAACGCTAACCCTAAACCTAACCATAGCGCTAGCACTAGCCCTAGCCCTAGGCGTAACCCTAACCCTACCCCTAACCCTAACCCTAACCCTAAACCTTGCCTAGCCATAGGCTTAACCCTAGCCCTAGCCCTAACCCTAACCCTAGACCTAACCCAAATCTAGCCCTAGCATTAACCCTAACCCTAACCCTAACCCTAGCCTTAGCCCTAGCCCTAGCCCTAGCCCTACCCCTAACCCTAACCCTAACCCTAGCCCTAGACCTAACCCTAACCCTAGCCCTAACATTAACCCTAATCCTAACCCTAAACCTAGCCCAAGCCGTAGTCCTAGACCTAGACCTAGCCCTAACCCTAACCCTAGCCCAAGCCCTAGCCCTAGCCCTAGCCCTAGACCTAAACTTAACCAAACCCTAACCCTAGTCCTAGCCCTAGCCCTAGCCCTAGCCCTAACCCTAACACTAACCCGAGCCCTAACCCTAACCCTAGCCCTAACCATAACCCTAGCCCAAACCCTAACCCTAACCCTAACCCTAGCCCTATCCCTACCCTAGCCCTAGCCCTAACCCTAACGCTAACCCTAACCCTAACCCTAGCCCTAGCGCTAGGCCTAGCCGTAACCCTAACCCTAATCCTAACCCTAACCCTAACCCTAAACCTTGCCCTAGCCCTAGGCTTAACCCTAGCACTAGCCCTAAACCTAACTCTAGCCCTAACCCTAACCCTAGACCTAGCATTAACCCTAACCCTAACCCTAAACCTAGCCCTAGCCCTAGCCCTATCCCTAGCCCTAGCCCTCACCCAAACCCTAGCACTAGCCCTAGCCCTAGCCCTAACACTATCCCTAACCCTAAACCTAGTCCTAGCCCTAGCCCTAGCCCTAGCCCTTGCCCTAGCCCTAGCCTAGCCCTAGCCCTAACCCTAACCCTAACCCTAACCCTAATCCTAGCCATAACCCTAACACTAGCCCTACCCTAAATCCTACCCTAACCCAAACCCTAGCCCTAGCCCTAACCCTAACCTTAACCCTAACCCTAACCTAACCCTAGCCCTAGCCCTAGCCCTAGCCCTAACACTAGCCCTAACCCTAACCCTAGCCCTAGCCTAAGCCCTAGCCCTAGCCCTAACCCTAACCCTAACCCTGAACCTAACCCTAACCCTAGCCCTAGCCCTAGCCCTAGACCTAACCCTAACGCAAACCCTAACCCTAACCCTAACCTAGCCCTAGCTCTAGCCCTAGCCCCAAGCCGAGCGCTAGCCCTAGCCCTAACCATAACCCTACCCCTAACCCTAGCCCTAGCCCTAACCCTAACCCTAGCCCTAGACCTAGCCCTAACTCTAACCCTAAACCTAACCACAGCCCAAGCCCTAGCCCTAGCCCTAGCCCTACTCCTAGCACTAGCCCTAAACCTAGCCCTAGACCTAACGCTAACCCTAGACCTAGCCCAGCCCTAGCCCTAGCCATAGCCCTAAACCTAAACCTAAACCTAACCCTAAATCTATATCCCTAGCCCTAACCGTAAACCTAACCCAAAACCTAGCCCTAGCCCTAAACCCAATCCTAAGCCTAGCCATAGACCTAGCCCTAACCATAACCCTAACCCTAATCCTAGCCCTAGCCCTAGCCCTAGCCCTAACCCTAACCCTAACCCTAACCCTAACCCTAACACTTGTCTTAGCCCTGGCCTTAACACTAGCCCTAACCCTAGTCCTAACCCTAAACCTAGCCAAAGCCCTAGCCCTAGCCCTAGCCCTAGACCTAACCCTAACCCAAACCCTAACCCTAGCCCTAGCCCTAGCCCTAGCCCTAACCCTAACCCTAGCCCTAACCCTAACCCTAGACCTAAACCTAACCATAACCCTAACCCTAAACCTAGCCCTAACCCTAACCCTAGCCCTAGCCCTAACCCTAACCCTAGCCCAAGCCCTAGCCCAGTACCTAGCCCTAGACCTAACCCTAACCCAAATCCTAACCCTAGCCCTAGCCCTAGCCCTAACCCTAACAGTAACCCTAGCCCTAACCCTAACCCTAGCCCTAACCCTAACCCTAACCCTAGCCCAAGCCCTAGCCCTAGCCATAGCCCTAACCCTAGCACTAGCCCTAAACCTAGCCCTAGCCCTTACACTAACCCTAGCCCTAGCCCAGCCCTAGCCCTAGCCCTAGCCCTATCCCTAACCCTAACACTAACCCTAGCCATAACCCTAAACCTAACCCTCACCCTAATCCTAACCCTAGCCATAACCCTAACCCTAGCCCTAGCTCTAACCCTCACCCTAACCCTAACCATAACCCTAGCACTAGCCCTAGCCCTAGCCCTAACCCTAACCCTAACCCTAGGTATAGCCCTAACCCTAACCCTAACCCTAACCCTAGCCCAAGCCCTAGGCCTAGCACTAAACCTAGCCCTAACGCTAAACCTAGCCCTAGCCCTAACTCTAACCCTAGCCCTAGCCCAGCCCTAGCCCTAGCACTAGCCCTAACCCTAACACTAACCCTAGCCCTAAACCTAACCCTAGCCCTAAACCTAACCCTAGCCCTAACCCTAACCCTAACCCTAACCCTAGCCCTAACCCTAACCGTAGCCCCAGCCCTAACCGTAACCCTAACCCTAGCCTTAGCCCTAGCCCTAGCCCTAACCCTAAACCTAGCCCTAACCCTAACCCTTGCCCTAACCGTAACCCTAACCCTAAACCTAACTCTAGCCCTAACCCCAAACCTAGCCCTAGCCTTAGACCTAGACCTAGCCCTAAATCTAGCCCTAGCCCTAGCCCTACCCTAGCCCTTACCCTAGCCCTAGCCCTAGCTGTAGACTTAACCCTAAACCTAAACCTAACCCTAGCCCTAACCATAACCCTAGCCCTAACCCTAAACCTAACCCTATCCCTAGCCCTAACCGTAGCCTTAGCCCTAGCCCTAGCCCTAGCCCTAGCCCTAGCCCTAACCCTAACCCTAGCCCTAGCCATAGCCCTAGCCCTAGCCCTAGCCCTAACCCTAACCCTAACCCTAACCCTAACCTAAACCTAGCCCTAAACCTAACCCTAGCCCTATCCCTAGACCTAGCCCAAGCCCTTATCCTAGCACTAGGCCTACCCCTAGACTTAACCTTAACCCTAAACGTTACCCTAGGCCTAACCCTAACCCTAGCCCTACAATAACCCTAACATTTACCCTAGACCTAGCCCGAACCCTAGCCATAATCCTAACCCTAACCCTGACCGTAAACCTACCCCAAGCCCAGCCCTAGCCCTAACCCTAACCCTAACCCTAACCCTAACCCTAGCCTTAACCCTAGCCCTTGCCCTAGGCCTAGCCTTAGCCTTAACCCTAACCCTAACCCTAAACGTAGCCCTAACCCTAACCATAGCCCTACCCTAACCCTAACCCTAACCGTAGACCTAGCCCTAGCCCTAGCCCTAACCCTAACCCTAACCCTGACCCAAAACCTAGCCCTAGCCCTAGCTTTAGCCCTAGCCCTATCCCTAAACCTAACCCTAAACCTAGCCCTAACCCTAGCCCTAGCCCTAACCCTAACCCTAAACCTAGCCCTAGACATAGTGCTAGCCCTAGTCCTAACCCTAGCCCTAACACTAGCCCTAACCCTAACCCTAGCCCTAGCCCTAGGCCTAAACTTAACCCTAACCCTAAACTTAGCCTTAACCCTAACCTTAGCCCTAACCCTAACCCTAAACCTAACCCAAGCCCTAGACCTAGCCCTAACCCTAAATCTAGCCCTATCCCTAAACCTAGCCCTAGCCCTAACACTAACCCTAGCCCTAGCCCTAGCCCTAGCCCTAACCCTAGCCGTAACCCTAAACCTATCCCTACCCTAGCCCTAGCCCTAGCCCTATCGCTAAACCTAGCCCTAACCCTAACCCTAACCCTAACCCAGCCCTAGCCCTAACCCTAGCCCTAGCCCTAAACCTAGTCCTACCCTAATCCTAGCCCTAGCCCTAGCCCTAACCCCAGCCCTAACCCTAAACATAGCCCTACACTAACCCTAACCCTAACCATAGCCCTAGCCCTAGCCCTAGCCCTAACCCTAACGCTAACCCTGACCCAAAACCTAGCCCTAGCCCTAGCTCTAGCCCTAGCCCTAACCCTAACCCTAAACCTAGCCCTAGCCCTAGCCCTAGCCCTAACCCTAACCTTGCACTAACCCTAACCCTAACCCTAACCCTAACCCTAACCCTAGACCTAGCCCTAGACCTAGCCTTAGCCCTAGCCCTAGACCTAGCCCTAGCCCTAACCCTAAACCTAACCCTAGCCCTAACCCTAAACCTAGCCCTAACCTTAACCCTAACCCTAGCCCTAGACTAAGCCCTAGCCCTAGCACTAACCCTAACCCTAACCCTAACCCTAACCCTAACCCTAAACCTAGCCCTAGCCCTAGCCCTAACCCAAACCCTAGCGCTAGCCCTAGCCCTAGCCCTACCCAAACCCTAGCCCTAGACCTAGCCATAGCCCTAGCCCTAGCCCTAACCCTAACCCTAAGCCTAGCCCTAACCCTAGCCCTAACCCTAACCCTAGCCCTAACCCTAATCCTAACCGTAGCCCTAGACTAAGCCCTAGCCCTAGCACTAACCCTAACCCTAACCCTAACCCTAACCCTAAACCTAGCTCAAGCCCTAGCCCTAGCCCTAGCCCTAAACCTAAACCTAGCCCTAGCGCTAAACCTAGCCCTAGCCCTAACACTAACCCTAACCCTAGCC
>OX463241.1:65355049-65372549 GCA_949820135.1 Sylvilagus floridanus | reverse complement strand
CCCTAACCCTTGCCCTAGCCCTAGCCCTAACCCTAACCCTAACCCTAACCCTAGCCCTAGACCCAGCCCTATCCCGAGCCCTAAACCTAACCCTAACCCTAAACCTAGCCCTGGCCCTAACACGAACCCTAAAGCTAAACGTAGCCCTAACCCTAACCCTAAACCTAGCCCTAGCCCTAGCGCTAACCCTAGCCCTAACCCTAACCCTAACCCACCACTAGCCCTAAACCTAGCCCTAGCCCTAACCCTAACCCTAGCCCTAACCCTAACCCTAACCCTAGCCCTAACCCTAACCCTAACACTAGCCCAAACCCTAACCCTAACCCTAGCCCTAACCCTAGCCCTAACCCTAACCCTAACAGAAGCCCTAGCCTAAGCCCTCGCCGCAGCCCTAACCCTAACCCTAACCATAACCCTAACCCTAGCCCTAGACCCAGCCCTATCCCGAGCCGTAAACCTAACCCTAACCCTAAACCTAGCCCTGGCCCTAACACGAACCCTAAACGTAAACGTAGCCCTAACCTTAACCCTAAACCTAGCCCTAATCCTAGCCCTAGCCCTAGCCCTAACCCTAGCCCAAACCCTAACCATAACCCTAACCCTAGCCCTAGACCTAGCGCTAGCGCTAGCCCTAGACCTAACCCTAACCCTAACCCTAGCCCTAACCTTAAACCTAGCCCTAGCCCTAACCCTAACCCTAACCCTAGCCCTAGATTAAGCCCTAGCACTAGCACTAAGCCTAACCCTAACCCTAACCCTAACCCTAAACCTAGCCCTAGCCCTAGCCCTAACCCTAACAATAACCCTAAACCTAAACCTAGCCCTAGCCCTAGCCCTAGCCCTAGCCCTAACCCTAACCCTAACCCTACCCTAGCCCTAGCCCTAGTCCTAGCCCTAACCCTAACCCTAACCCTAACGCTAACCCTAACCCTAATCCTTGCCCTAGCCCTAGCCTTAACCCTAGCCCTAGTCCTAACCCTAATCCTAAACATAGCCCTAGACCTAGCCCTAGCCCTAACCCTAACCCTAAACCTAACCCTAACCCTAGCCCTAGCCCTAGCCCTAGCCCTAACCCTAACCCAAACCCTAAGCCTAAACCTTGCCCTAGCCCTAGACTTAACCCTAGTCCTAGCCCTAACCCTAACCCTAACCCTAGCCCTAGCACTAGCCCTAGCCATAACCCTAACCCTAACCCTAGCCCTAGACCTAGCCCTAACCCAAACCCTAGCCCTAGCCCTATACCTAGCCCTCGCCCTAGCCCTAACCCTAAACCTAGCCCTAGCCCTAACCCTAACCCTAACCCTAAACCTAGCCCTAACCCTAACCCTAGCCCTAACCTACACCATAACCTTAGCCCTAGCCCCAATCCTAAACCTAACCCTAGCCCTGGCCCTAGCCCTAGCCCTAACCCTAACCCTAACCCTAACCCTAACCCTAGCCCAAGCCCTCGCCCTAGCCCAAACCCTAATCATAGCCCTAGACTTAACCCTAACCTTAACCCTAACCCTAGCCCTAGCCCTATACCTAGCCCTAACCCTAAACCTAGCCCTTAACCTAACCCTAACCCTAACCCTAAGCCTAGCCCAAGCCCAAGCCCTAGCCCTACCCCTAAACCTAACCCTAGCCCTAGCCCTAAACCTAGCCCTAGCCCTAACACTAACCCTAGCCCTAGCCCTACCCCTAGCCTTAGCCCTAACCCTAGCCCTAACCCTAACCCTAAACCTAACCCTAACCCTAAACCTTGCCCTAGCCCTAGCGCTAACCCTATCCCTAACCCTAACCCTAACCCTAACCCAGCCATAGCCCTAACCCTAGCCCTAGCCCTAAACCTAATCCTAACCCTATTCCTAGCCCTAGCCCTAGCACTAGCCCTAGCCCTAGCCCTAGCCTTAACCCTAAACCTAAACCTAACCCTTACCCTAACCCAAGCCGTAGCCCTAGCCCTAGCCCTAGCCCTAACCCTAACCCAAACCCTAGCCCTAGCCCTAGCCCTAGCCCTAACCCTAATCCTAACGCTAACCCTAACCCTAACCCTTGCCCTAGCCCTAGCCTTAACTCTATCCCTACCGGAACCTTAGCCCTAACTCTAACCCTAGCCCTAACACTAACCCTAAACCTAGCCCTAGACTAAGCCCTAGCCCTAGCCCTAACCCTAACCCTAACCCTAAACCTAGCCCTAGCCGTAGCCCTAACCCTAAACCTAACTCTAGCCCTAGTCCTAGCCCTAGCCCTAACCCTAGCCCAACCCTAACCCTAACCGTAACCCTAACCCTAGCCCTAGCCCTAGCCCTAACCCTAGCCCTAGACCTAACCCTAACCCTAGCACTAACCCTAAACCTAGCCCTAGCCCTAGCCTTAGCCCTTACGCTAACGCTAACCCTAGCCCTAACCCTAACCCTAACCGTAACCCAGGCCTAGCCCTAAACCTAACCCTAGCCCTAACCCTTAACCTAGCCCTAGCCCTAGCCCTAGCCCTAGCCTTAACCCTAGCCCTAGCCCTAACCCTAAACCAAGCCCTACCCTAGACCAAGCCCTAAACATAACCCTAACCCTAGACCTAACCCTAATCCTAACCCTAGCCCTAGCCCTAGCGCTAACCGTAGCCCTAAACCTAAATCTAACCCTAACCCAGCCCTAGCCGTAACCCTAGCCCTAGCACTAGCCCTAAAACTAATCCTAACCCTAATCCTAGCCCTAGCCCTAGCCCTAACCCTAACCCTAACCCTATCACTAACCCTATCCCAAGCCGTAGCCCTAGCCCTAGTCTAGCCCTAACCATAACCCTAGCCCTAAACCTAACCCTAACCCTAACCCTAGCCCAAGCCGTAGCCCTATCCCTGCCCTAACCCTAACCCTAGCCCTAGCCCTAAACCTAGCCCTATCCCAAACCCTAACCCCAGCCCTAGGCCTAGCCCTAGCCCTAGCCCTAACCCTAGCCCTAACCCTAACCCTAACCCTAACCCTAACCCTAGCCCTGCCCTAGACCTAGCGCTAGCCCTAGCCCTTACCATAACCCTAACCTTAATCCTAGCCCTAGCCCTAACACTAACCCTAGCCCTAGCCCTAAACCTAGCACTAACCCTAACCCTAAACCTAGCCCTAGCCCTAGCCCAAACAATACCCTAATCCTAGCCCTAGCCCTAGCCCTAACCCTAACCCTAACACTAGTCCTAGCCTAAGCCCTAGCCCTAGCCCTAACCCTAACCCTAACCATAACCCTAACCCTAAACGTATCCCTAGCCCTAGCCCAAACCCTAACCCTAACCCTAGCCCTACCCTAGCCCAAGCCCAAACCATAACCCTAACCCTAGCCCTAACCCTATTCCTAAACCTAGCCCTGGCCCTAGCGCTAACCGCAGCCCTAAACCTAAATCTAACCCTAACTCAGCCCTAGCACTAACCCTAGCCCTAGCCCTAAACCTAATCCTATCCCTAATCCTAGCCCTAGCCCTAGTCCAAACCCTAACCCTAACCCTATCACTAACCCTATCCCAAGTCGTAGCCCTAGCCCAAGCCCTAGCCCGAACCCTAAGCCTAGCCCTAGCCCTCGCCCTAACCCTAGCCCTAACCCTAACCCTAGCCCTAACCCTAACCCTAACCCTAACCCTAACCCAAGCCGTAGCCCTAGCCCTGCCCTAAACCTAACCCTAGCCCTAGCCCTAAACCTAGCCCTAGCCCAAACCCTAACCCTAGCCCTAGGCCTAGCCCTAGCCCTAGCCCTAGCCCAAGCCCTAACCATAACCCTAAGCCTAGACCTAACCCTAATCCTAACCCTAGCCCTAGCCCTAGCGCTAACCGTAGCCCTAAACCTAAATAAAACCCTAACCCAGACCTAGACCTAACCCTAGCCCTAGCCCTAAAACTAATCCTAACCCTAATCCTAGCCCTAGCCCTAGACCTAACCCTAACCCTAACCCTATCACTAACCCTATCCCAAGCCGTAGCCCTAGCCCTAGTCTAGCCCTAACCCTAACCCTAGCCCTAGCCCTCGCCCTAGCCCTAGCCCTAACCATAACCCTAGCCCTAACCCTAACCCTAACCCTAACCCTAGCCCAAGACGTAGCCCTAGCCCTGCCCTAACCCTAACCCTAGCCCTAGCCCTAAACCTAGCCCTAGCCCAAACCCTAACCCCAGCCCTAGGCCTAGCCCTAGCCCTAGCCCTAACCCTAGCCCTAACCCTAACCCTAACCCTAACCCTAACGCTAACCCTAGCCCTGCCCTAGACCTAGCGCTAGCCCTAGCCCTTACCATAACCCTAACCCTAATCCTAGCCCTAGCCCTAACACTAAACCTAGCCCTAGCCCTAAACCTAGCACTAACCCTAACCCTAAACCTAGCCCTAGCCCTAGCCCAAACCCTAACCCTAATCCTAGCCCTAGCCCTAGCCCTAACCCTAACCCTAACACTAGCCCTAGCCTAAGCCCTAGCCCTAGCCCTAACCCTAACCCTAACCATAACCCTAACCCTAAACGTAGCCCTAGCCCTAGCCCAAACCCTAACCATAACCCTAGCCCTAACACTAATCCTAATCCTAACCCTAGCCCTAAACTAAGTTCTAGCCCTATCCCTAACCCTAAACCCAGCCCTAGCCCTAGACCTAGCCCTAACCCTAACCCTAACCCTAACCCTAACCCTAAACCTAGACCTAGCCCTAGACCTAGCCCTAGCCCTAACCCTAACCCTAAACATAACCCTAGACCAAGCCCTAGCCCTAGCCCTAGCCCTAGCCCTAGCCATAGCCCTTACCCTAGCCCTAGCCCTAGCCATAGACTTAACCCAAACCCTAACCCTAACCCTAGCCCTAACACTAACCCTAGCCCTACACTAACCCTAACATTAACACTAGCCCTAGGCCTAGCTCTAACCCTAATCCTAACCCTAACCCTGACCCTAAACCTAGCCATAGCCCTAGCCCTAGCCCTAACACTAGCCCTAACCCTAACCCTAGCCCTAACCCTAACCCTAAACCTAACCCTTGACCTAGTCCTAGCCCTAGCCCTATCCCTAACCCTAACCCTAGCCCTAGCCCTAGCCCTAGCCCTAGCCCTAACCCTAACCCTAACCCTAACCTTAACCGTAAACCTAGCCCTAGCCGTAGCCCTAACCGTAAACCTAACACTAGCCCTAGTCCTAGCCCTAGCCCTAACCCTAGCCCAACCCTAACCCTAACCGTAACCATAACCCTAGCCCTAGCCCTAGCCCTAACCATAGCCCTAGCCCTAACCCTAACCCTAGCCCTAACCCTAAACCTAGCCCTAGCCCTAGCCCTAGCCCTTACGCTAACGCTAACCCTAGCCCTAAACCTAACCCTAACCGTAACCCAGGCCTAGCCCTAACCCTAGCCCTAACCCTAACCCTAACCGTAACCCAGGCCTAGCCCTAACCCTAGCCCTAACCCTAACCCTAACCGTAACCCAGGCCTAGCCCTAAACCTAACCCTAGCCCTAACCCTTAACCTAGCCGTAGCCCTAGCCCTAGCCTTAACCCTAGCCCTAACCCTAACCCTAACACTAGCCCTAGCCTAAGCCCTAGCCCTAGCCCTAACCCTAACCCTAACCATAACCCTAACCCTAAACGTAGCCCTAGCCCTAGCCCAAACCCTAACCATAACCCTAGCCCTACCCCTAACCCTAGCCCTAACGATAAGCCTAAACCTTACCCTAGACCTAAGCCTAACCCTAACCCTAGCCCTAGCCCTAAACCTAGCCCTAGCCCTAACACTAACCCTAGACCTAGCACAGCCCTAGCCCTAAATCTAACCCTAACCCTAGTCCTAGCCCTAGCGCTAACCATAGCCCGAACCCTAAACCTAACCCTAACCCAGCCCTAGCCCTAACCATAGCCCTGGCCCTAAACCTAATCCTAACCCTAATCCTAGCCCTAGCCCTAGCCCTACCCTAACCCTAACCCTAACCCTAACCCTATCCAAGCCGTAGCCCTAGCCCTAGCCCTAGACCTAACCCTAATGCTAGCCCTAGCCCTAAACGTAGCCCTAGCCCTAAACTTAAACCTAGCCCTAGACCTAGCCCTATCCCTAGCCCTAATCCTAGCCCTAACCCTAACCCTAACCCTAACCCTAGACCTAGCCTTAGCCCTAGCGCTAGCCCTAGCCCTAACCATAACCCTAATCATAACCCTAGCCCTAGCCCTAACCCTAACCCTAGCCCTAACCCTAACCCTAGCCCTAAACCTAACCCTAACCCTAGCCCTAGCACTAACCCCAACCCTAGCCCTACCCTAACCCTAACATTAACACTAGACCTAGCCCTAGCTCTAGCCCTAATCCTAACCCTAACCCTGACCCTAAACCTAGCCATAGCCCTAGCCCTAGCCCTAACCCTAGCCCTAACCCTAACCCTAACCCTAACCCTAACCCTAGCCCTGCCCTAGACCTAGCGCTAGCCTTAGCCCTTACCATAACCCTAACCTTAATCCTAGCCCTAGCCCTAACACTAACCCTAGCCCTAGCCCTAAACCTAGCACTAACCCTAACCCTAAACCTAGCCCTAGCCCTAGCCCAAACCCTAACCCTAATCCTAGCCCTAGCCCTAGCCCTAACCCTAACCCTAACACTAGACCTTGCCTAAGCCCTAGCCCTAGCCCTAACCCTAACCCTAACCATAACCCTAACCCTAAACGTAGCCCTAGCCCTAGCCCAAACCCTAACCATAACCCTAGCCCTAACACTAATCCTAATCCTAACCCTAGCCCTATACTAAGTCCTAGCCCTAGCCCTAACCCTAAACCCAGCCCTAGCCCTAGACCTAGCACTAACCCTAACCCTAACCCTAACCCTAAACCTAGACGCAGCCCTAGACCTAGCCCTAGCCCTAACCCTAACCCTAAACATAACCCTAGCCCAAGCCCTAGCCCTAGCCCTAGCCCTAGCCCTAGCCCTAGCCATTACCCTAGCCCTAGCCCTATCCCTAGACTTAACCCAAACCCTAACCCTAACCCTAGCCCTAACCCTAACCATAGCCCTACACTAACCCTAACATTAACACTAGCCCTAGGCCTAGCTCTAACCCTAATCCTAACCCTAACCCTGACCCTAAACCTAGCCATAGCCCTAGCCCTAGCCCTAACACTAGCCCTAACCCTAACCCTAGCCCTAACCCTAACCCTAAACCTAACCCTAGACCTAGTCCTAGCCCTAGCCCTAGCCCTAACCCTAACCCTAACCCTAGCCCTAGCCCTAGCCCTAGCCCTAGCCCTAACCCTAACCCTAACCCTAACCCTAACCCTAACCCTAACCATAACCGTAAACCTAACCCTAGCCGTAGCCCTACCCGTAAACCTAACACTAGCCCTAGTCCTAGCCCTAGCCCTAACCCTAGCCCAACCCTAACCCTAACCGTAACCCTAACCCTAGACCTAGACCTAGCCCTAACCCTAGCCCTAACCCTTAACCTAGCCCTAGCCAAAGCCCTAGCCCTAGCCTTAACCCTAGCCCTAACCCTAACCCTAACACTAGCCCGAGCCTAAGCCCTAGCCCTAGCCCTAACCCTAACCCTAACCATAACCCTAACCCTAAACGTAGCCCTAGCCCTAGCCCAAACCCTAACCAAACCCTAGCCCTACCCCTAACCCTAGCCCTAACGCTAACCCTAAACCTTACCCTAGCCCTAAGCCTAACCCAAACCCTAGGCCTAGCCCTAAACCTAGCCCTAGCCCTAACACTAACCCTAGCCCTAGCACAGCCCTAGCCCTAACTCTAACCCTAACCCTAGTCCTAGCCCTAGCGCTAACCATAGCCCGAACCCTAAACCTAACCCTAACCCAGCCCTAGCCCTAACCATAGCCCTTGCCCTAAACCTCATCCTAACCCTAATCCTAGCCCTAGCACTAGCCCTACCCTAACCCTAACCCTAACACTATCCAAGCCGTAGCCCTAGCCCTAGCCCTAGCCCTAACCCTAACGCTAGCCCTAGCCCTAAACCTAGCTCTAGCCCTAACCCTAACCCTAGCCCTAGACCTAGCCCTATCCCTAGCCCTAACCCTAGCCCTAACCCTAACCCTAACCCTAACCCTAGACCTAGCCTTAGCCCTAGCGCTAGACCTAGCCCTAACCATAACCCTAATCATAACCCTAGCCCTAGCCCTAACCCTAACCCTAGCCCTAACCCTAACCCTAGCCCTAAACCTAACCCTAACCCTAGCCCTAACCCTAGCCCTAACCCCTACCCTAGCCCTACCCTAACCCTAATATTAACACTAGACCTAGCCCTAGCTCTAGCCCTAATCCTAACCCTAACCCTGACCCTAAACCTAGCCATAGCCCTAGCCCTAGCCCTAACCCTAACCCTAACCCTAACCCTAGCCCTAACCCTAACCCTAACCATAACCATAACCCTAAACCCAACCATAGCCTAACCCTAACCCTAGCCCTAACCCTAGCCCTAGTCCTAGCCCTAGCCCTAACCCTAACCCTAACCCTAAACCTAACCCTAAACCCAACCATAGCCCTAACCCTAAGCCTAGCCCTAGCCCTAAACCTAACCCTAACCCTAGCCCTAGCCCTAGCCCTAGACCTAGCACTAACCCTAACCCTAGCCTTAGCCCTAGCCCTAGACCTAGCCCTGGCCATTACCCTAGCCCTAGCCCTAGACTTAACCCTAACCCTAATCCTAACCCTAACCCTAGACCTAACACTAATCCTATCCCTACCCTAACCCTAACCCTAGCCCTAGCCCTAGCCCTAGCCCTAGCCCTGGCCCTAGCCCTAGTCCTAACCCTAACCCTAACGCTAACCCTAACCCTAGCCCAAGCCCTAGCCCTAGCCCTAGCCATAGACTTAACCCTAACCCTAACCCTAACCCTAGCCCAAGACCTATCCCTAACCCTAACCCTAGCCCTAGCCCTAGCCCAGCCCTAACCCTAACCCTAACCCTAACCCTAACCCTAACCCTAGCCCTAACCCTAACCCTAGCCCTAGCCCTAACCCTAACCATAATCCTAGCCCTAACCCTAACCCTAGCCCTAGCCCTAACCCTAACCCTAACCCTAACCCTAGCCCTAGCCCAAGCCCTAGCCATAACCCTAACCCTAACCCTAGCCCTAGCCCTAGCCCTAACCCAAACCTAGCCCTAGCCCTAGCCCTAGCCCTAGCCCTAACCCTAACCATAGCCCTAGCACTAACCCTAACCCTAACCCTAAACCTAGCCCTAAACCTAATCCTAGCCCTAACACTAACCATAACCCTAGCCCTAGCCCCAAACCTAAACCTAAACCTAGCCCTAGCCCTAGCCCTAGCCCTAACCCTAACCCTAACCCTAACCCTAGCCCAAACGCTAGCCCTAGCCCAAACCCTAATCATAGCCCTAGACTTAACCCTAACCTTAATCCTAACCCTAGCCCTAGCCCTATACCTAGCCCTAACCCTAAACCTAGCCCTAGCCCTAAACCTAGCCCTAGCCCTAACACTAACCCTAGCCCTAGCCCTAGCCCTAGCCCTAGCCCTAGCCCTAGCCTTAGCCCTAACCTTAGCCCTAAACCTAACCCTGAACCTAACCACAACCCTAACCCTTGCCCTAGCCCTAGCGCTAACCCTATCCCTAACCCTAACCCTAACCCAGCCATAGCCCTAACCCTAGCCCTAGACCTAAACCTAATCCTAACCCTAATCCTAGCCCTAGCCCTAGCCCTAGCCCTAGCCCTAACCCTAAACCTAAACCTAACCCTTACCCTATCCCAAGCCGTAGCCCTAGCCCTAGCCATAGCCCTAACCCTAACCCTAGCCCTAGACCTAGCCCTAGCCCTAACCCTTGCCCTAACCCTAACCCTAAACCTAGCCCTAGCCCTAGACTTAGCTCTAGCCCTAGCCCTAACCATAACCCTAACCATAACCCTAGCCCTAGACCTAAACCTAACCCTTGCCCTAACCCTAACCCTAGCCCTAACCCTATCCCTAACCCTAGCCCTAGCCCTAGTCCTAACACTAACCCTAACCCCAGACCTAGCCCTAGCCCTAGCCCTAGCCCTAGCCCTGGCCCTATCCTAGCCCTAACCCTGACCCTAGCCCTGGCCCTAGCCCTAGCCCTAAACGTAACACTAACGCTAGCCCTAACCTAAACCTAGCCCTAACCCTAACCATAGCCCTAACCCTAACCCTAACACTAGACCCAGCCTAAGCCCTAGCCCTAGACATAACCTAACCCTCACATTAACCCTAACCCTAAACCTAACCCTAGCCCTAGCCCTAGACCTAGCCCTAAGCCTAACCCTAACCCTAGCCCTAACCCTAACCATAGCCCTATCCCTAACCCTAACCCTAACCCTAGCCATAGACTAAGCCCTAGCCCTAGCCCTAACACTAACCCTCACCCTAACCCTAACCCTAGCCCTAGCCCTAGCCCTAACCCTAACCCTAACCCTAAAACTAACCCTAGCCCTAGACCTAGCCCTAGCCCTAGCCCTAACCCTAACCCTAACCCTAGCCGTAGCCCTAGCACTAACACTAAACCTAAACCTAACCCTTACCCTAACCCTTGCCCTAACCCTAGCCCTAGCCCTAGCCCTAACCCTAACCCAAAACCTAGCCCTAGCCCTAGCCCTAGCCCTAACCCTAATCCTAACGCTAACCCTAACCCTAACCCTTACCCTAGCCCTAGCCTTAACCCTAACCCTAACCCTAACCCTAGCCCTAACCCTAACCCTAGCCCTAACACTAACCCTAACCCTAGCCCTAGACTAAGACCTAGCCCTAGCCCTAACACTAACCCTAACCCTAAACCTAGCCCTAACCCTAGCCCTAACCCTAACCCTAACCCTAAACCTAACTCTAGCACTAGCCCTAGCCCTAGCCCTAACGCTAGCCCAACCCTAAACCTAAACCTAGCCCTAGCCCTAGCCCTAGCCCAAACCAAACCCTAACCCTCACCTAACCCTAACCCTTGCCCTAGCCCTAGCCTTAAACATAGCCCTAGCCCTAAAACTAACCCTTGCCCTAGCCCTAGCCTTAAACATAGCCCTAGCCCAAAACCTAACCCTAGACCTAGCCCATCCCTAGCCCTAACCCTAACCCTAAACCTAGCCCTAGACCTAGACCTAGACCTAGCCCTAGCCCTAGCCCTAACCCTAACCCTAACCCTAACCCTAGCCCTAGCCCTAACCCTAACCCTAACCCTAACCCTAACCCTAGCCCTAGCGCTAGCCCTAACCCTAAACCAGCCCTAGCCCTAACCCTAACCCTAGCCCTAGCCCTAAACCTAGCCCTAGCCCTAACCCTAACCCTAGCCCTAGCCCTAACCCTAACCCTAACCCTAGCCATAGCCCTAGACCTAGCGCTAGCCCTAGCCCTAACAATAACCCTAACCCTAACCCTAGCCCTAGCCCTAAACCTAGCCCTAGCCCTAACCCTAAACCTAGCCCTAGCCATAGCCCTAGCCCTAGCCCTACCCTAACCCTAACCCTAACCCTAACCCTAAACCTAGCCCTAGCCCTAGCCCTAGCCCTAGCCCTAACCCTAACCATAACCCTAACCCTAGACCTAGCCCTAGCCCTAGACTTAGCCCTAGCCCTAACCCGAACCCTAACCGTAACCCTAGCCCTAGCACTAAAACTAACCCTAACCCTATCCCTATCCCTAGACCTAACCCTAACCCTAACCCTAAACCTAGCCCTAGCCCTAGCCCTAGCATTAACCCTAACCATAGCCCTAGCCCTAGCCCTAACCCTAACCCTAGCGCTTGCGCTAGCCCTAGCCCTAACCCTAAACCGAACCCTAGTCCTAACAATAACCCTAACCCTAACCCTTGCCCTAGCCCTAGCCTTAACCCTAGCCCTAGCCCTAACCCTAACCCTAACCCTAGCCCTACCCTAGCCCAAGCCCTAGCCCTAACCCTAACCCTAACCCTAACCCTAACCCTAACCCTAACCCTAACACAGCACTAGCCCAAGCCGTAGCCTTAGCCCTAGCCCTAGCCCTAACCCTAACCCTAGCCCTAACCCTAACCCTAACCCTAACCCTAACCCTAACCCTTGCCCTAGCCCTAGGCTTAACCCTAGCCCTGGCCCTTACCCTAACCCTAAACCTAAACCTAGCCCTAGCCCTAGCCCTAGCCGTAACCCTATCCCTAACCCAAACCCTAGCCCTAGCCCTATCCCTAGCCCTAACCCTAATCCTAACACTAACCCTAACCCTAACCCTTGCCCTAGCCCTAGCCTTAACCATAGCCCTAGCGTAACCCTAACCCTAACCATAGCCCTACACTAGCCCAAGCCCTAGCCCTAACCCTAACCCTAACCCTAACCCTAGCCCTAACCCTAACCCTAACCCAAACCCTAAACCTAGCCCAAGCCGTAGCCCTAGCCCTGCCCTAAACCTAACCCTAGCCCTAGCCCTAAACCTAGCCCTAGCCTAAACCCTAACCCTAGCCCTAGGCCTAGCCCTAGCCCTAGCCCTAGCCCTAACCCTAGCCCTAACCCTAACCCTAAACCTAACCCTAACCCTAGCCCTAGCCCTAGACCTAGCGCTAGCCCTAGCACTTACCATAACCCTAACCCTAACCCTAGCCATAGCCCTAACACTAACCCTAACCCTGGCCCTAAACCTAGCACTAACCATAAACCTAACCCTAAACCTAGCCCTAGCCCTAGCCCAAACCCTAACCCTAACCCTAGCCCTAACACTAATCCTAACCCTAACCCTAGCCCTAGACTAAGCCCTAGCCCTAGCCCTAACCCTAACACTAGCCCTAACCCTACCCTAGCCCTAAACCTAACCCTAAACCTAACCATAGACCTAGTCCTAGCCCTAGCTCTAGCCCTAACCCTAACCGTAAACCAAACCCTAGCCCTAGACATAGCCCTAGCCCTAGCCCTAACCCTAACCCTAACCCTAAACCTAGCCCTAGCCCTAGCCCTAGCCCTAGCCCAAACCCTAACCCTAACCCTAGCCCTAACACTAATCCTAACGCTAACCCTAGCCCTAGACTAAGCCCTAGCCCAAGCCCTAACCCTAATCCTAGACCTAGCCCGAGACCTAGCCCTAGCCCTAACCCTAACCCTAAACATAACCCTAGCCCAAGCCCTAGCCCTAGCCCTAGCCCTAGCCCTACCCTAACCCTGACCCTAACCCTAGCCCTAGCCCTAGCCCAAACCCTAACCGTAACCCTAGCCCTAGCCCTAGCCCTAACCCAAACCCTAGCTCTAGCCCTAGTCCTAGCCTTAGCCCTAACCCTAACCCTAACCCTAGCCCTAGCCCTAACCCTAACCCTAACCTAAACCTACCCCTAACCCTAACCCTAGCTCTAGCCCTAAACCTAAACCTAACCCTAGCCCTAGACCTAGCCCTAACCCTAACCCTAACCCTAAACCTAGCCCTAGCCCTAGCCCTAGACCTAGCCCTAACCCTAACTCTAAACATAACCCTAGCCCAAGCCCTAGCCCTAGCCCTAGCTCTTACCCTAGCCCTAGCCCTAGCCCTATACTTAACCCAAACCCTAACCCTAACCCTAGCCCTAACCCTAACCCTAGCCCTACACAAACCATAACATTAACACTAGCCCTAGCCCTAGCTCTAGCCCTAATCCTAAACCTAACCCTGACCCTAAACCTAGCCTTAGCCCTAGCCCTAGCCCTAAACCTAACCCTAGCCCTAGCCCTAGCCCTAGCCCTAGCCTTAACCCTAGCCCTAGCACTAACCCTAACCATAACCCTAGCCCTAGCCCTAGCCCTAGCCCTAGCCCTAATCCTAACCGTAATCCTAGACCTAGGCCAAGCCCTAACCCTAAACCTAACCCTAGCCCTAGCCCTAGCCCTAACCCTAACCCTAAACCTAACCCTAACCCTAACCCTGCCCTAGCCCTAGCCTTAACCCTAGCCCTAGCACTAACCCTAACCCTAACCCTAGCCCTAGCCCTAGCCCTAGCCCTAACCCTAACCGTAGCCCTAGACCTAGCACTAGCCCAAACCCAAACCCTAGCCCTAGCCCTAGCCCTAGCCTTAGCCCTAACCCTAACCCTAACCCTAAACCTAATACTAACCCTAACCCTAAACCTACCCCTACCCCTAACCCTAGACCTAGCTATAGACCTAGCGCTAGCCCTAGCCCTAACCCTAACCTTACCCTAACCCTAGCCCTAGCCCTAGCCCTAGCCGTAACCGTAACCCTAACCCTAACGCTAACGCTAACCCTAGCCCTAACCCTAACCCTAGCCCTAACGCTAACCCTAACCCTAAAAATAGCCCTAACCCTAACCCAACCCCAGCCCTAGCCCTAGTCCTAACCCTAACCGTAACCCTAGACCTAGCACTAGCCCAAACCCAAACCCTAGCCCTAGCCCTAGCCCTAGCCTTAGCCCTAACCGTAACCCTAAACCTAGCCCTAGCCCTAACACTAACCCTAACCCTAAACCTACCCCTAACCCTAACCATAGCCCTAGCCCTAAACCTAAACCTAACCCTAGCCCTAGACCTAGCCCTAACCCTAACCCTAACCCTAAACCTAGCGCTAGCCCTAGCCCTAGCCCTAGCCCTAACCCTAACCCTAAACATAACCCTAGCCCTAGCCCTAGCCCTAGTCCTAGCCCTATCTCTTACCCTAGCCGTAGCCCTAGCCCTAGACTTAACCCAAACCCTAACCCCAACCCTAGCCCTAACCCTAACCCTAGCCCTACACTAACCCTAATATTAACACTAGCCCTAGGCCTAGCTCTAGCCCTAATCCTAACCCTAACCCTGACCCTAAACATAGACATAGCCCTATCCCTAGCCCTAAACCTAACCCTATCCCTAACCCTAGCCCTAACCCAAAACCTAGCCCTAACCATAACCGTAAACCTAACCCTAGCCCTAGTATAGCCCTAGCCCTAGCCCTAACCCAAACTCTAACCCTAACCCTAGCCCTAGCCCTAGCCCTAGCCATAGCCCTAGCCCTGGCCATAGCCCTAGCCCTAACCCTAACTCTAACACTAACCCTAGCCCTAACCCTAACCCTAGCCCTAACGCTAACCCTATCCCTAACCCTAGCCTTAAGCCTAACCGTAACCCTAAACCTAACCCTAGCTCAAGCCCTAGACATAGCTCTAGCCATAACCCTAACCCTAGCCCTAGCCCTAAACCTAGCCCTAGCCCTAACACTAACCCAAGCCCTAGCCCTAGCCCTAACCCTAGCCCTAACCCTAACCCTAACTCTAGCCCTAGCCCTAGCGCTAACCCTAGCTCTAACCCTAAACCTAACCCTAACCCAGCCCTAGCCCTAAACCTAGCCCTAGCCCTAAACCTAACCCTAGCCCTAACCCTAACACTAACCCTAAACCTAGACCTAGCCATAGACCTAGCGCTAGCCCTAGCCCTAACCATAACCCTAACCATAACCCTAGCCCTAGCCCTAACCCTAACCCTAGCATAACCCTCACCCTAGCCCTAAACCTAACTCTAACCCTAGCCCTAGCCCTAGCCCTAACCCTAACCATAACCCTAGCCCTAGCCCTAGCCCTAGCCCTAGCCCTAGCCCTAGCCCTGGCCCTAGCTCTAACCCTAACCCTAACACTAACCCTAGCCCTAACCCTAACCCTAGCCCTAACCCTAACCCAGGCCCTAACCCTAACCCTAACACTATCCCTAGCCCCAACCGTAGCCCTAGCGCTAGACCAAGCCCTAGCCCTAGCCCTAACCCTAACCCTAGCCCTAGCCCTAGCCCTAGCCCTAGCCCTAGCCCTAGCCCTGGCCCTAGCCCTAGCCCTAACCCTAACACTAACCCTAGACCTAACCCTAACCCTAGCCCTAACCCTAACCCAGGCCCTAACCCTAAACCTAACACTATCCCTAGCCCCAACCGTAGCCCTAGCCCTAGACCAAGCCCTAGCCCTAGCCCTAACCCTAACCCTAGCCCTAGCCCTAACCCTAAACCTAACCCTAGCCCTAACCCTAAAACTAGCTATAGCCCTTACCCTAACCCTAACCCCAACCCTAGCCCTAGCCCTAGCCCTAGACCCTGCCCTAACCCTAGCACTATCCCTAGCCCAAGCCCTAGCCCTAACCCTAACCCTAGCCCTAGCCCTAGACTTTACCCTAGCCCTAGCCCTAGCCCTCTAAGAAACCCTAACCCTAACCCTAACCCTAGCCCTAACCATAACCCTAGCCCTAGCCCTAGCACTAGCCCTAGCCCTAGCCCTAACCCTAACCCTAACACTAACCCTAACCCTAAACCTAACCCTAGCCCTAAACCTAACCATAAACCTAAACCTAGCCCTAGCCCTAGCCCTAGCCCTAACCCTAACCTTAACCGTAGTCCTAACCCTAGCCCTAGCCCTAGTCCTAGCCCTAGCCCTAACCCTAACACTAACCCTAACACTAACCCTAACCCTAACCCTAACCCTAACCCTAACCTAATCCTAACCCTAATCCTAGCCCTAGCCCTAGCCCTACCCTAACCCTAACCCTAACCATAACCATAACCCTAACCCTATCCAAGCCGTACCCCTAGCCCTAGCCCTAGCCCTATCCCTAACGCTAGTCTAGCCCTAAACCTAGCCCTAGCCCTAACCCTAACACTAGCCCTAGCCCTAGCCCTATCCCTAGCCTTAACCCTAGCCCTAACCCTAACCCTAACCCTAAACCTAGACCTAGCCATAGACCTAGCGCTAGCCCTATACCTAACCCTAACCCTAACCTTAACCCTAGCCCTAGCCCTAACACTAGCCGTAACCGTAACCCTAACCCTAACGCTTACCCTAGCCCTAACCCTAAACCTAGCCCGAACGCTAACCCTAACCCCAACTCTAGCCCTAGCCCTAGCCCTAACCCTAACCCTAACCCTAGCCCTAACCCTAACCCTAGCCCTAAGCCTAACCCTAACCCTAACCCTAAACCTAGCCCTAACCCTGACCCTAACCCTAACCCTAGCCATAGCTCTAGCCATATCCCTAACTCTAACCCTAAACCTAGCCCTAGCCATAACCCCAACCCTAATCCTAAACCTAGCCCTTACCCTAACCCTAAACCTAACCCTAGCCCAAGCCCTAGCCCTAGCCCTAACCCTAAACCTAGCCCTAGCCCTAACCCTAACCCTAACCATAACCCTAGCCCTAGCCCTAGCCCTAGTCCTAACCCTAAAACTAGACCTATCCATAGACCTAGCCCTAGCCCTAACCCTAACCCTAACCCTAACCATAACCTTAAACCCAACCATAGCCTAACCCTAACCCTAGCCCTAACCCTAGCCCTAGCCCTAGCCCTAGACCTAACCCTAACCCTAATCCTAACCCTAACCCTAAACCCAACCTTAGCCCTAACCCTAACCCTAGCCCTAGCCCTAACCCTAACCCTAGCCCTAGCCCTAGCCCTAACCCTAACCCTAACCCTAACCCTAAACCCAACCTTAGCCCTAACCCTAACCCTAGCCCTAGTCCTAACCCTAACCCTAGCCCTAACCCTAGCCCTAGCCCTAGCCCTAGACCTAACCCTAACCCTAACCCTAACCCTAACCCTAAACCCAACCTTAGCCCTAACCCTAACCCTAGCCCTAGCCCTAACCCTAACCCTAGCCCTAGCCCTA
>OX463241.1:65337549-65345049 GCA_949820135.1 Sylvilagus floridanus | reverse complement strand
AGCCCTAGCCCTATCCCTAGCCCTAGCCCTAACCCTAACCCTAGCCCTAGCCCTAACCCTAGCCCTAGCACTAACCCTAACCCTAGCCCTAGCCCTAGCCCTGGCCCTAGCCCTAGCCCTAGCACTAACCCTAACCCTAACACTAACCCTAGCCCTAGTCCTAACCCTAACAATAAACGTAGCCCTAAACCTAACCCTAGCTCTAACCCTAACCCTAATCCTAACCCTAGCCCTAGCCCTAACACTAGCTATAATCCTAGCCCAACCCTAGCCCTAGTCCAAGCCCTAGCCCTAACCCTAACACTAAATCTAACCCTAGCCCTAGCCCTAGCCCTATCCCCAGCCCTAGCTCTTGCCCTAGGCCTTGCCATAGCCCTAAACACAACCCTTACCCTAACCCTAGCCCTAACCCTAACAGTAGCACTACACTAACCCTAAACCTAGCACTAGCCCTAAACCTAACCCTAACCGTAGCCCTAACCCTAATACTATGCCTAACCCTAAACCTAACCCTAGCCCTAGCCGTAGCCCTAGCCCTAACCCTAGTCCTAGCCCTAGCCCTAGCCCCAGCCCCAACCCTAACCCTAACCCTAACCCTAACCCTAGCCCTAACCCTAAACCTAGCACTACCCTAACCCTAAACTTAGCCCTAGCCCTAGCCCTAGCCCTAGCACTAACCCTAACCCTAACCCTAACCCTAACCCTGGCCCTAGCCCTAGCCCTAACCCTAACCCAAACCCTAGACCTAACCCTAACCCTAACCCTAACCCTAGCCCTAACTCTAACCGTAGCCCTAGACCTAGCCCTAACCCTGGCCCTAACCCTAACCCTAACCCTAAACCTAGCCCTAGCCCTAGCCCTAGCCCTAACCCTAGTCCTAGCCCTAGCCCTAGCACTAGACCCAGCCCTAACCCTAGCTCTAACCCTAAACCTAGCCGTAGCCCTAACCCTAAACCTAACCCTAGCCCTAGCCCTAGCCCAAAACTAGCCCTAGCCCTAAACCCTAACCCTAATCCTAACCCTAACCCTAGCCCTAATCCTAACCCTAACCCAAACCCAAGCACTAGCCCTAACCCTAACACTAACCGTAGCCCTAATCCTAACACTATGCCTAACCCTAAACCTATCCGTAGCCCTAACCCTAGCCATAACCCTAACCCTAACCCTAGTCCTAGCCCTAGCCCTAACCCTAACACTAAATCTAACCCTAGCCCTAGCCCTATCTCTAGCCCTAGCCCAAGCCCTAGCCCTTGCCATAGCCCTAACCACAACCCTTACCCTAACCCTAGCCCTAACCCTAACCCTAGCACTACCCTAACCCTAAACTTAGCCCTAGCCCTAGCCCTAGCCTTAACCCTAACCCTAACTGTAACCCTAACCCTAGCCCTAACCCTAAACATAACCCTAAACCTAACCCTAGACCTAGCCCTAACACTAACCCTAACCCTTGCCCTAGCCCTAGCCCTAGCACTAGCCCTAACCCTAACCCTAACCCTAACCCTAACCCTAACCCTAGCCCTAGCCCTAACCCTAGCCATAACCCTAGCCCTAACCCTAGCAATAGCCCTAGCCATAGCCCTAACCCTAACCCTAAATATAACACTTGCCCTAGCCCTAGCCCTAGCCCTAGCCCTTGCCCTAGACTTTGCCATAGCACTAACCACAACCCTTACCTTAACCCTAGCCCTAACCCTAACCCTAGCACTAACCTTATCCTTAAACTTAGCCCTAGCCCTAGGCCTAGCCCTAACCCTAACCCTAACCCTAACCCTAAACCTAGCCCAAGCCCTAGCCCTAACCCTAACCCTAACCCTAACCCTAGACCTAGCACTAAACCTAACCCTAACCCTAGCCCTAACCTAATCCTAACCCTAGCCAAAAACTAGCCCTAACCCTAGCCCTAACCCTAACCCTAACCCTAGCTCTAGCCCTAGCCCTACCCCTAGCCCTAACCCTAACCCTAACCCTAACCCTAGCCCTAGCCCTATCCCTAGCCCTAGCCCTTGCCCTAGCCCTAGTCCTTGCCCTTACAAAAACCCTTACCCTAACCCAGCCCTAACCCTAACCGTAGCACTTCCCTAAACCTAACCGTAGCCCTAGCTCTAGCCATAGCCCTCGAACTAACCCTAACCCTAACCCTAACCCTAGTCCTAGCCCTAACCCTAACCCTAACCCTAATCCTAGCCCTAGCCCTAACCCTAACCCTAGCCATAACCGTATCCTTAACCCTAGCCCTATCACTAGACCTAGCCCTAGCCCTAGCCCTAACCCTAAACCTAGCCCTAACCCTAACCCTAACCCTAACCCTAACCCTAACCCTAGCACTAGCCCTAAACCTAACCCTAAACGTAGCCCTAACCCTAATACTATGCCTAACCCTAAACCTAACCCTAGCCCTAGCCGTAGCCCTAGCCCTAACGCTAGTCCTAGCCCTAGCCCTAGCCCCAGCCCCAACCCTAACCCTAACCCTAACCCTAACCCTAGCCCTACCCCTAAACCTAGCACTACCCTAAACCTAAACTTAGCCCTAGCCCTAGCCCTAGCCCTAGCACTAACCCTAACCCTAACCCTAACCCTAACCCTGGCCCTAGCCCTAGCCCTAACCCTAACCCAAACCCTAGACCTAACCCTAACCCTAACCCTAACCCTAGCCCTAACTCTAACCGTAGCCCTAGACCTAGCCCTAACCCTGGCCCTAACCCTAACCCTAACCCTAAACCTAGCCCTAGCCCTAGCCCTAGCCCTAACCCTAGACCCAGCCCTAACCCTAGCTCTAACCCTAAACCTAGCCCTAGCCCTAACCCTAAACCTAACCCTAGCCCTAGCCCTAGCCCAAAACTAGCCCTAGCCCTAAACCCTAACCCTAATCCTAACCCTAACCCTAGCCCTAATCCTAACCCTAACCCAAACCCAAGCACTAGCCCTAACCCTAACACTAACCGTAGCCCTAATCCTAACACTATGCCTAACCCTAAACCTATCCGTAGCCCTAACCCTAGCCATAACCCTAACCCTAACCCTAGTCCTAGCCCTAGCCCTAACCCTAACACTAAATCTAACCCTAGCCCTAGCCCTAGCCCTATCCCCAGCCCTAGCTCTTGCCCTAGGCCTTGCCATAGCCCTAAACACAACCCTTACCCTAACCCTAGCCCTAACCCTAACAGTAGCACTACACTAACTCTAAACTTAGCCCTAGCCTTAGCCCTAGTCCTAGCCCTAACCCTAACCCTAACCGTAACCCTAGCACAAGCCCTAGCCCTAACCCTAACCCTAACGCTAACCCTAGACCTAACCCTAACCCTAGCCCTAACCCTAACCCTAACCCTAACCCTAGCCCTAGCCCTAACCCTAGCCCTAACCCTAACCCTAACCCTAGCCCCAGCCCTAGCCCTAGCCCTAGCCCTAACCCTAACCCTAATTCTAACCATAGCCCTAGTCCTAACCCTAACCCTAAACGTAGCCCTAAACCTAACCCTAGCCCTAACCCTAACCCTAATCCTAACCCTAGAACTAGCCCTAACACTAGCTATAATCCTAGCCCGACCCTAGCCCTAGCCCTAGCCCTAGCCCTAACCCTAACCCTAAATCTAAACCTAGCCCTAGCCCTAGGCCTAGTCCCAGCCCTAGCCCTTGCCTAGGCCTTGCCATAGCCCTAACCACAACCCTTACCCTAACCCTAGCCCTAACCCTAACCCTAACCCTAGCACTAGCCCTAACCCTAGCCCTAAACCTAACCCTAGCCCTAGCCCTAGCCCTAGCCCTAACCCTAACCCTAACCCTAGCCCTAGCCCTATCCCTTGCCCTAGCCCTTGCCCTAGCACTAGCCTTAGCCCTAACCGTAACCCTAACCCTAGCCCTAGCCCTAACCCTAACCGTACCACTAGCCTAAACCTAACCCTAGCCCTAGCTCTAGACCGAGCCCTAGCCCTAACCCTAACCCTAACCCTAACCCTAACCCTAACCCTTAACCTAGCCCTAGCCCTAGCCCTAACCTTAACCCTAACCATAACCCTAGCACTAGCCCTAACCCTAACCCTAAACCTATTCTAACCCTATCCCTAGCCCTTACCGTAACCCTAACCCTAGCCGTATCCCTAGACCTAGCCCTAGCCCTAGCCCTAACCCTAACCCTAGCCCTGCCCTAACCCTAACCCTAACCCTAACCTTAACCTAGCCCTAGCCCTAGCCCTAACCCTAACCCTAACCATAACCCTAGCACTAGACCTAACCCTAACCATAACCGTAGCCCTAAACCTAACACTATGCCTAACCCTAACCCTAACCCTAGCCCTAGCCCTAGCCCTAGCCCTAGCCCTAGCCCTAACCCTAGTCCTAGCCCTAGCCCTAGCCCTAGCCCCAGCCCTAACCCTAGCCCTAACCCTAAACCTAGCCCTAGCCCTAACCCTAACCCTAACCCTAGCCCTAGCCCAAAACTAGCCCTAGCCCTAAACCCTAGCCCTAATCCGAACCCTAACCCTAGCCCTAACCCTAACCCTAACCCAAACCCTAGCACTAGCCCTAACCCTAACCCTAACCGTAGCCCTAATCCTAACACTATGCCTAACCCTAACCCTAACCCTAGCCCTAAACCTAGCCCTAGCCCTAGCCCTAGCCCTAACAGTAGCCCTAAGCCTAAACCTAGCCCTAGCCCTAGCCCTAACCCTAGCCATAACCCTAACCCTAACACTAGCCCTAGCCCTATCTCTATCCCTAGCCCTTGCCCAAGCCATGCCATAGCCCTAGCCATAGCCCAAACCCTAAACCTTACCCTAACCCTAGCCCTAACCCTAACCCTAGCCCTAGCCCTAGCCTTAGCACTAACCCTAACCCTAACCCTAACCCTAGCCCTAGCCCTAACCCTAACCCTAGCCCTCGCCCTAGCCCTAGCCCTAGCCCTAGCCCTAACCCTAACCCTAGCCCTAGCCCTAAACCTAGCCCTAGCCCTCGCCCTAGCCCTAGACCTAACCATAAACGTAACCCTAAACCTATACCTAACCCTACCCTAACCCTAACCCTAACCCTAGCTTTAACCCTAACCCTAGCCCTCGCCCTAGCCCTAGCCCTAGCCCTAACCCTAACCCTAGGCCTAGCCTTAAACCTAGCCCTAGCCCTAACCCTAACCCTAGCCCTAGCCCTAGCCCTAGCCCTAGCCCTAACCCTAGCCCTAGCCCTAAACCTAATCCTAACCCTAGCCCTAGCCCTAGCCCTAGCCCTAACCCTAACCCTAACTCTAACGCTAGCCCTAACACTTACCCTAACCCTAGCCCTAACCCTAAACCTAACCCAGCCCTATCCCTAGCCCTAGCCCTAACCCTAACCCTAGCCCTAGCCCTAACCCTAACCCTAACCATAACCATAACCCTTACCCTAGCCAGGCCCTAGCCCTAACCCTAAACCTAGCACTACCCTAACCCTAAACTTAGCCCTAGCCCTAGCCCTAGCCCTAGCACTAACCCTAACCCTAACCCTAACCCTAACCCTGGCCCTAGCCCTAGCCCTAACCCTAACCCAAACCCTAGACCTAGCCCTAACCCTAACCCTAACCCTAGCCCTAACTCTAACCCTAGCCCTAGACCTAGCCCTAACCCTGGCCCTAACCCTAACCCTAACCCTAAACCTAGCCCTAGCCCTAGCCCTAGCCCTAACCCTAGTCCTAGCCCTAGCCCTAGCACTAGAACCAGCCCTAACCCTAGCTCTAACCCTAAACCTAGCCCTAGCCCTAACCCTAACCCTAACCCTAGCCCTAGCCCTAGCCCAAAACTAGCCCTAGCCCTAAACCCTAACCCTAATCCTAACCCTAACCCTAGCCCTAACCCTAACCCTAACCCAAACCCAAGCACTAGCCCTAACCCTAACACTAACCGTAGCCCTAATCCTAACACTATGCCTAACCCTAACCCTATCCGTAGCCCTAACCCTAGCCATAACCCTAACCCTAACCCTAGTCCTAGCCCTAGCCCTAACCCTAACACTAAATCTAACCCTAGCCCTAGCCCTAGCCCTAGCCCTATCCCCAGCCCTAGCCCTTGCCCTAGGCCTTGCCATAGCCCTAAACACAACCCTTACCCTAACCCTAGCCCTAACCCTAACAGTAGCACTACACTAACTCTAAACTTAGCCCTAGCCTTAGCCCTAGACCTAGCCCTAACCCTAACCCTAACCGTAACCTAGCACAAGCCCTAGCCCTAACCCTAACACTAACGCTAACCCTAGACCTAACCCTAACCCTAGCCCTAACCCTAACCCTAACCCTAACCCTAGCCCTAGCCCTAACCCTAGCCCTAACCCTAACCCTAACCCTAGCCCCAGCCCTAGCCCTAGCCCTAGCCCTAACCCTAACCCTAATTCTAACCATAGCCCTAGTCCTAACCCTAACCCTAAATGTAGCCCTAAACCTAACCCTAGCCCTAACCCTAACCCTAATCCTAACCCTAGAACTAGCCCTAACACTAGCTATAATCCTAGCCCGACCCTAGCCCTAGCCCTATCCCTAGCCCTAACCCTAACCCTAAATCTAAACCTAGCCCTAGCCCTAGCCCTAGTCCAAGCCCTAGCCCTTGCCTAGGCCTTGCCATAGCCCTAACCACAACCCTTACCCTAACCCTAGCCCTAACCCTAACCCTAACCCTAGCACTAGCCCTAACCCTAGCCCTAAACCTAACCCTAGCCCTAGCCCTAGCCCTAGCCCTAACCCTAACCCTAACCCTAGCCCTAGCCCTATCCCTTGCCCTAGCCCTTGCCCTAGCACTAGCCTTAGCCCTAACCGTAACCCTAACCCTAGCCCTAGCCCTAACCCTAACCGTACCACTAGCCTAAACCTAACCCTAGCCCTAGCTCTAGCCCGAGCCCTAGCCCTAACCCTAACCCTAACCCTAACCCTAACCCTAACCCTTAACCTAGCCCTAGCCCTAGCCCTAACCTTAACCCTAACCATAACCCTAGCACTAGCCCTAACCCTAACCCTAAACCTATTCTAACCCTAACCCTAGCCCTTACCGTAACCCTAACCCTAGCCGTATCCCTAGACCTAGCCCTAGCCCTAGCCCTAACCCTAACCCTAGCCCTGCCCTAACCCTAACCCTAACCCTAACCATAACCGTAGCCCTAAACCTAACACTATGCCTAACCCTAACCCTAACCCTAACCCTAGCCCTAGCCCTAGCCCTAGCCCTAACCCTAGTCCTAGCCCTAGCCCTAGCCCTAGCCCCAGCACTAACCCTAGCCCTAACCCTAAACCTAGCCCTAGCCCTAACCCTAACCCTAACCCTAGCCCTAGCCCAAAACTAGCCCTAGCCCTAAACCCTAGCCCTAATCCGAACCCTAACCCTAGCCCTAACCCTAACCCTAACCCAAAACCTAGCACTAGCCCTAACCCTAACCCTAACCGTAGCCCTAATCCTAACACTATGCCTAACCCTAACCCTAACCCTAGCCCTAAACCTAGCCCTAGCCCTAGCCCTAGCCCTAACAGTAGCCCTAAGCCTAACCCTAGCCCTAGCC
>OX463241.1:65267549-65270049 GCA_949820135.1 Sylvilagus floridanus | reverse complement strand
TAACCCTAACCCTAACCCTAATCCTAGCCCTAACCTTAGACCTAGCCCTAGCCCTAGCCCTAACAGAAGCGCAAACCCTAACCCTAGCCCTAGCCCTAGCCCTAGCCCTAGCCCTAACCCTAACCCTAACCCTAGCCCTAGCCCTAGCCCTAGCCCTTGCCCTAGCCCTAGCCCTAACCCTAACCCTAGACCTAGCCCTAGCCCTAGCCCTAACCCTAACCCTAAACCTAACCCTAACCCTAGCCCTAACCCAAGCCCTAATCCTAAACCTAACCCTAACCCTAGACCTAACCCTAACCCTAACCTTAACCCTAGCCCTAACCGTAACCCTAGCCCTCGCCGTAGCCCTAGCCCTAGCCCTAGCCCTAGCCTAACCCTAACCCTAGCCCTAGCCCTAACCCTAGCCCTAGCACTAACCCTAACCCTAGCCCTAGCCCTAGCCCTAGTCCTAACCCTAACCCTAAATGTAGCCCTAAACCTAACCCTAGCCCTAACCCTAACCCTAATCCTAACCCTAGCCCTAGCCCTAACCCTAGCTATAACCCTAGCCCTAACTCTAACCCTAAATCTAAACCTAGCCCTAGCCCTAGCCCTAACCCTAGCCCTAGCCCTATCCCTAGCCCTAGCCCTTGCCCTATCCCTTGCCATAGCCCTAAACACAACCCTTACCCTCACGTTAGCCCTAACCCTAACCCTAGCACTACCCTAACACTAAACTTAGCCCTAGCCCTAGCCCTAGCCCTTACCCTAACCCTAACCCTAACCCTAGACCTATCCCTAACCCTAACCCTAACCCTAGCCCTAAATCTAACCCTAACCCTAGCACTTGCCGTAAGGCTAGCCCTAACCCTAACCCTAACGCTAGACCTAGCACTATCCCTAGCCCTACCCCTAGCCCTAACCCTAACCCTAACCCTAACCCTAGCCCTAGCCATATCCCTAGCCCAAGCCCTTGCCCTAGCACTAGCCCTAGCCCTAACCATAACCCTTACCCTAACCCAGCCCTAACCCTAACCGTAGCACTTCCCTAAAACTAACCGTAGCCCTAGCTCTAGCCCTAGCCCTAGCCCTAGTCCTAAGCCTAACCCTAACCCTAACCCTAGCCCTAGCACTAGCCATAACACTAACCCTAACACTAACCCTAGACCTAGCCCTAACCCTAACCCTAGCCCTAACCGTAACCCTAACCCTAGCCCTATCCCTAGACATAGCCCTAGCCCTAACCCTAACCCTAGCCTTAGACCTAACCCTAACCCTAACCATAACCATTACCCTAGCCCTAGCCCTATCCCTAACCAAACCCTAAATGTAACCCTAACCCTAGCACTAGCCCTAACCCTAACCCTAACCGTAGCCCTAACACTAACAAGATGCCTAACTCTAACCGTAACCCTAGCCCTAGCCCTAGCCCTAGACCTAACCCTAGTCCTAGCCCTAGCCCTAGCCCCAGCCCTAACCCTAACCCTAAACCTAACCCTAAACCTAACCCTAGCCATAACCCTAACACTAGCACTACCCTAACCCTAAACTTAGCCCTAGCCCTAGCCCTAGCCCTAGCCCTAACACTAACACTAAACCTAACCCTAAACCTAAATCTGGCCCTAGTCCTAACCTTAACCCTAACCCTAGCCCTAGCCCTAGCCCAAAACTAGCCCTAGCCCTAAACCCTAGCCCTAATCCTAACCCTAACCCTAGCCCTAACCCTAACCCTAATCCAAACCCTAGCACTAGACCTAACCCTAGCCCTAACCCTAGCCCTAGCCCTATCCTTAGCCCTAACAGTAGCCCTAACCCTAACCCTAGACTTAGCCCTAGCCCTAGCCCTAGCCCTAACAATAACCCTAACCCTAGCCCTAGCCCTATCTCTATCCCTAGCCCTTGCCCTAGCCATGCCATAGCCCTAGCCATAGCCCAAACCCTAACCTTACCCTAACCCTAGCCCTAACCCTAACCCTAGCCCTAGCCCTAGCCCTAACCCTAACAATAACCCTAACCCTAGCCCTAGCCCTAACCGTAACCCTAGCCCTCGCCCTAGCCCTAGCCCTAGCCCTAGCCCTAGCCCTAACCCTAACCCTAGCCCTAGCCCTAACCCTATCCCTATCCCTAGACCTAGCCCTAGCCCTACCCCTAACCCTAGCCCTAGCCCTAACCCTAACCCTAACCCTAGCCCTAGCCCTAGCCCAAGCCCTAACCCTAACCCTAACTCTAACCCTAGCCCTAACCCGAACCCTAAGCCTAGCCCTAACCCTAAACCTAACCCTAGCCCTATCCTTAGCCCTAACCCTAGCCCTAACCCTAACCCTAACCCTAGCCCTAACCCTAACCCTAAACCTAACCATAACCCTTACCCTAGCCCTAGCCCTAGCCCTAACTCTAAACCTAACCCTAACACTAGCACTAGCCTTAACCCTAACACTAACATTAGCCCTAACCCTAAACCTATCCCTAACCCTAACCCTAGCCCTAGACCTAACCCTAGCCCTAGCCCTAGCCCTAGCCT
>OX463241.1:65260049-65262549 GCA_949820135.1 Sylvilagus floridanus | reverse complement strand
CCCTAAACCTAGCCCTAGCCCTAGCCCTAGCCCTAACCCTAAACCTAACCCTAGCCCTAGCCCTATCCCTAGCCCTAGACCTTGCCCTAGCCATAGCCCTAGCCCTATCCCTAGCCCAAACCCTAACCCTTACCCTAACCCTAGCCCTAACAATAACCCTAGCCCTACAATAACCCTAAACCTAACCCTAGCCCTAGCCCTAGCCCTAGCCCTAACCCTAACCCTACCCCTAACCCTAGCCCTAGCCCTAGCCCTAACCCTAAACCTAACCCTAACACTAGCCCTAATCATAACCCTAACCCAACCCTAGCCCTAACACTAATCCTAGTACTCGCCCTAAACCTAGCCCTAGCCCTAGCCCTAACCCTAGCCCTAGCCCTAACCCTAACCCTAGCCCTATCCCTAACCCTAGCCCTAGCCCTAGCCCTAGCCCTAACCCTAGCCCTAGCCCTAAACCTAACCCTAAACCTAGCCCTAGCCCTAGCCCTACCCTAGCCCTAACCCTAACCCTAGCCCTAACCCTAGCCCTAACCCTATCACTAATCCTAGCCCTAGCCCTAGCCATAGCCGTAGCCCTAAACCTAACCCTAGCCCTAAACCTAAAGCTAACCCTAACCCTAGCCCTAGCCCTAACCCTAGCCCTAGCCGTAGCCCTAGCCCTAGCCCCAGCCCGAACCCTTACCCTAACCCTAACCCTTAACCTAACCCTAGCCCTAGCCCTAACCCTAACCCTAAACCTAGCCCTAGCCCTCACCCTAACATTAAACCTATTCCTAAACCTATCCCGAGCCCTAACCCTGACCCTAACCCTAACCCTAGACCTAGCCGTAACCCTAGCCCTAACCCTAACCCTAACCCTAAACCTAACCCTAGCCCTAGCCCTAGCCCTAGCCCTATCCCTAGCCCTAGCCCTTGCCCTAGCCCTTGCCATAGCCCTAACCACAACCCATACCCTAACCCTAGCTCTAACCCTAACCCTAATCCTAACCTTAGCCCTAGCCCTAACACTAGCTATAATCCTAGCCCAACCCTAGCCCTAGCACTAGCCCTAGCCCTAACCCTAACAAAATCTAACCCTAGCCCTAGCCCTATCCCCAGCCCTAGCCCTTGCCCTAGGCCTTGCCATAGCCCTAACCACAACCCTTACCCTAACCCTAGCCATAACCCTAACCCTAGCACTACCCTAACCCTAAACTTAGCCCTAGCCTTAGTCCTTGTCCTAGCCCTAACCCTAACCCTAACCCTAACCCTAGCACAATCCCTAGCCCTAACCCTAACCCTAACGCTAACCCTAGACCTAGCCCTAACCCTAACCCTAACGAGGGCCCTAACCCTAACCCTAAGCCTAGCCCTAGCCCTAACACTAGCCCTAACCCTAACCCTAACCCTAGCCCTAGCCCTAACCCTAACCCTAATCCTAACCCTAGCCCTAGCCCTAACACTAGCTATAATCCTAGCCCAACCCTAGCCCTAGCCCTAGCCCTAGCCCTAACCCTAACCCTAAATCTAACCCTAGCCCTAGCCGTAGCCCTAGCCCCAGCACTAGCCCTTGCCCTAGGCCTTGCCATAGCCCTAACCACAACCCTTACCCTAACCCTAGCCCTAATCCTAACCCTAACCCTAGCACTAGCCGTAACCCTAGCCCTAACCCTAACCCTAGCTCTAGCCCTAGCCTTAGCCCTAGCCCTAACCCTGACCCTAACCCTAACCCTAGCCCTAGCCCTATCCCTTGCCCTAGCCTTGCCCTAGCCCTAGCCCTAGCCCTAACCATAACCCTAACCCTAACCCTAGCCCTAACTCTGACCGTACCACTAGCCTAAACCTAACCATAGCCCTAGCTCTAGCCCGAGCCCTAGCCCTAACCCTAACCCTAACCCTAACCCTAACCCTAGCCCTAGCCCTAGCACTAACCCTAACCCTAACCCTAGCCCTAATCCTAGCCCTAAACCTATTCTAACCCTAACCCTAGCCCTTACCGTAACCATAACCCTAGCCGTATCCCTAGACCTAGCCCTAGCCCTAGCCCTAACCCTAACCCTAGCCCTAGCCCTAACCCTAACCCTAACCTTAACCTAGCCCTAGCCCTAGCCCTAACCCTAACCCTAACCATAACCATAACCCTAGCACTAGACCTAACCCTAACCATAACCGTAGCCCTAAACCTAACACTATGCCTAACCCTAACCCTAACCCTAGCCCTAGCCCTAGCCCTATTCCTAACCCTAGTCCTAGCCCTAGCCCTAGCCCTAGCCCCAGCCCTAACCCTAGCCCTAACCCTAAACCTAGCCCTAGCTCTAACCCTAACCCTAACCCTAGCCCTAGCCCTAGCCCAAAACTAGCCATAGCCCTAAACCCTAGCCCTAATCCTAACCCTAACCCTAGCCCTAACCCTAACGCTAACCCAAACCCTAGCACTAGCCCTAACCCTAACCCTAACCGTAGCCCTAATCCTAACACTATGCCTAACACTAACCCTAACCCTAGCCCTAACCCTAGCCCT
>OX463241.1:65237549-65240049 GCA_949820135.1 Sylvilagus floridanus | reverse complement strand
CTAACCCTAACCCTAAACCTAACCCTAAACCTAACCCTAGCCATAACCCTAACACTAGCACTACCCTAACCCTAAACTAAGCCCTAGCCCTAGCCCTAGCCCTAGCCCTAACACTAACACTAAACCTAACCCTAAACCTAAATCTGGCCCTAGTCCTAACCTTAACCCTAACCCTAGCCCTAGCCCTAGCCCAAAACTAGCCCTAGCCCTAAACCCTAGCCCTAATCCTAACCCTAACCCTAGCCCTAACCCTAACCCTAATCCAAACCCTAGCACTAGACCTAACCCTAGCCCTAACCCTAGCCCTAGCCCTATCCTTAGCCCTAACAGTAGCCCTAACCCTAACCCTAGACTTAGCCCTAGCCCTAGCCCTAGCCCTAACAATAACCCTAACCCTAGCCCTAGCCCTATCTCTATCCCTAGCCCTTGCCCTAGCCATGCCATAGCCCTAGCCATAGCCCAAACCCTAACCTTACCCTAACCCTAGCCCTAACCCTAACCCTAGCCCTAGCCCTAGCCCTAGCCCTAACCCTAACAATAACCCTAACCCTAGCCCTAGCCCTAACCGTAACCCTAGCCCTCGCCCTAGCCCTAGCCCTAGCCCTAGCCCTAGCCCTAACCCTAACCCTAGCCCTAGCCCTAACCCTATCCCTATCCCTAGACCTAGCCCTAGCCCTACCCCTAACCCTAGCCCTAGCCCTAACCCTAACCCTAACCCTAGCCCTAGCCCTAGCCCAAGCCCTAACCCTAACCCTAACTCTAACCCTAGCCCTAACCCGAACCCTAAGCCTAGCCCTAACCCTAAACCTAACCCTAGCCCTATCCTTAGCCCTAACCCTAGCCCTAACCCTAACCCTAACCCTAGCCCTAACCCTAACCCTAAACCTAACCATAACCCTTACCCTAGCCCTAGCCCTAGCCCTAACTCTAAACCTAACCCTAACACTAGCACTAGCCTTAACCCTAACACTAACATTAGCCCTAACCCTAAACCTATCCCTAACCCTAACCCTAGCCCTAGACCTAACCCTAGCCCTAGCCCTAGCCCTAGCCTTAACACTAGCCCTAAACCTAACCCTAGCCCTAGCCCTAGCCCTAACCCTAACCCTAACCCTAGCCCTAGCCCTATCCCTATCCCTAGACCTTGCCCTAGCCATAACCCTAGCCCTAGCCCTAGCCCTAACCCTAGCCCTAACCCTAACCCTAACCCTAACACTAGCACTAGCCCTAACCCTAACTCTAAACCTAGCCCTAACCCTAAACCTATCCCTAAACCTAACCCTAACCCTAACCCTAGCCCTAACCCTAGCCCTAGCCCTAGCCCTAGCACTAACAGTAGCCCTAACCCTAACCCTAGCCCTAGCCCTAGCCCTAGCCCTAAGCCTAACCCTAGCCCTAGCCCTATCCCTAGCCCTAGACCTTGCCCTAGCCCTAGCCGTAGCCCTATCCCTAGCCCAAACCCTAACCCTTACCCTAACCCTAGCCCTAACCCTAACCCTAGCACTACACTAACCCTAAACCTAACCCTAGCCCTAGACCTAGCCCTAGCCCTAACCCTAACCCTAACCCTAATCCTAACCCTAGCCCTATCCCTAGCCCTAACCCTAAACCTAACCCTAACACTAGCCCTAACCATAACCCTAACCCTAACCCTAGCCCTAAACCTAATCCTAGTTCTCGCCCTAAACCTAGCCCTAGCCCTAACCCTAACCCTAACCCTAACCCTTACCCTAGCCCTAGCTCTAGTCCTAACCCTAACCCTAACACTAGCACTAGCCCTAACCCTAACTCTAACCCTAGCCCTAAACCTAAACCAATCCCTAACACTAACCCTATCCTAACCCTAGCCCTAAACCTAGCCCTAGCCCTATCCCTAGCCCTAACACTAGCCCTAACCCTAAACCTAGCCCTAGCCCTAGCCCTAGCCCTAACCCTAAACCTAACCCTAGCCCTAGACCTAACCCTAACCCTAACCTTAACCCTAGCCCTAACCGTAACCCTAGCCCTCGCCGTAGCCCTAGCCCTAGCCCTAGCCCTAGCCTAACCCTAACCCTAGCCCTAGCCCTAACCCTAGCCCTAGCACTAACCCTAACCCTAGCCCTAGCCCTAGCCCTAGTCCTAACCCTAACCCTAAATGTAGCCCTAAACCTAACCCTAGCCCTAACCCTAACCCTAATCCTAACCCTAGCCCTAGCCCTAACCCTAGCTATAACCCTAGCCCTAACTCTAACCCTAAATCTAAACCTAGCCCTAGCCCTAGCCCTAACCCTAGCCCTAGCCCTATCCCTAGCCCTAGCCCTTGCCCTATCCCTTGCCATAGCCCTAAACACAACCCTTACCCTCACGTTAGCCCTAACCCTAACACTAGCACTACCCTAACACTAAACTTAGCCCTAGCCCTAGCCCTAGCCCTTACCCTAACCCTAACCCTAACCCTAGACCTATCCCTAACCCTAGCCCTAAATCTAACCCTAACCCTAGCCCTAGCACTAACCCTAAC
>OX463241.1:65210049-65217549 GCA_949820135.1 Sylvilagus floridanus | reverse complement strand
CTAACCCTAACCCTAGCCCTCGCCCTAGCCCTAGCCCTAGCCCTAGCCCTAGCCCTAACCCTAACCCTAACACTAACCCTCAGCCTAGCCCTAGCCCTATCCCTAGCCCTAGCCCTTGCCCTAGAACTTGCCATAGCCCTAACCACAACCCTTACTCTAACCCTAGCCCTAACCCTACCGAAGCACTACCCTTAACCTAACCCTAGCCCTAGCCCTAGCTCTAGCCCTAGCCCTAAACCTAAACCTAAACCTAACTCCAGCCCTAGCCCTAGCCCTAACCCTAACCCAAACCCTAGCCCTAGCCCTAGCCCTAACCCTAAACCTAGCCCTAGCCCTAAACCTATCCCTAACCCTAAACCTTACACTAGCCCTAGACCTAGCCATTACCCTAACCCTAACCCTAACCCAAGCACTAGCCCTAGCCCTTACCGTAGCCCTAAACCTAACACTATGCCTAACCCTAACCCTAACCCTAGCCGTATCACTAGACCTAGCCCTAGCCCTAGCCCAAACAGTAGCGCTAACCCTAACCCTAGCCCTAGCCCTAGCCCTAGCCCTTGCCCTAGCCCTGGCCCTAACCCTAACCCTAGCCCTAGCCCTAGCCCTAGCCCTAACCCTAACCCTAACCCTAATCCTAACCCTAGCCCTAACCCAAGCCCTAATCCTAAACCTAACCTAACCCTAGCCCTAACCCTACCCCTAACCTTAACCCTAGCTCTAACCCTAACCCTAGCCCTCGCCGTAGCCCTAGCCCTAGCCCTAGCCAGACCTAGCCCTAACCCTAAACCAAGCCCTAGCCCTAACCCTAGCCCTAGCACTAACCCTAACCCTAGCACTAGCCCTAGCCCTAGTCCTAACCCTAACACTAAACGTAGCCCTAAACCTAACCCTAGCATAACCCTAACCCTAATCCTAACCCTAGCCCTAGCCCTAACCCTAGCTATAACACTAGCACTAACCCTAGACCAAGCCCGAGCCCTAGCCCTAGCCATAACCCTAACCCTAACCCTAACCCGAACCCTAGCCCTGGCCCTATCCCTAGCCCTAACCCTTCCCCTAGCACTAGCCCTAGCCCTAACCATAACCCTTACCCTAACCCAGCCCTAACCCTAACCGTAGCACTTCCCTAAAACTAACCCAAGCCCTAGCTCTAGCCCTAGCCCTAGACCTAACCCTAACCCTAACCCTAGCCCTAGCCCTAGTCCTAACCCTAACCCTAACACTAACCCTAGCCCTAGCCCTAACCCTTACCCTAGCCCTAACCGCAACCCTAACCCTAGCCCTATCCCTAGACCTAGCCCTAGACCTTACCCTAACCCTAACCTTAGCCCTAACCCTAACCCTAACCGTAATCCTTACCCTAGCCCTAGCCCTAGCCCTAACCCTAACCCTAACCCTAATCCTAGCCCTAACCTTAGACCTAGCCCTAGCCCTAGCCCTAACAGAAGCGCAAACCCTAACCCTAGCCCTAGCACTAGCCCTAGCCCTAGCCCTAACCCTAACCCTAACCCTAGCCCTAGCCCTAGCCCTAGCCCTTGCCCTAGCCCTAGCCCTAACCCTAACCCTAGACCTAGCCCTAGCCCTAGCCCTAACCCTAACCCTAAACCTAACCCTAACCCTAGCCCTAACCCAAGCCCTAATCCTAAACCTAACCCTAACCCTAGACCTAACCCTAACCCTAACCTTAACCCTAGCCCTAACCGTAACCCTAGCCCTCGCCGTAGCCCTAGCCCTAGCCCTAGCCCTAGCCTAACCCTAACCCTAGCCCTAGCCCTAACCCTAGCCCTAGCACTAACCCTAACCCTAGCCCTAGCCCTAGCCCTAGTCCTAACCCTAACCCTAAATGTAGCCCTAAACCTAACCCTAGCCCTAACCCTAACCCTAATCCTAACCCTAGCCCTAGCCCTAACCCTAGCTATAACCCTAGCCCTAACTCTAACCCTAAATCTAAACCTAGCCCTAGCCCTAGCCCTATCCCTAGCCCTAGCCATATCCCTAGCCCTAGCCCTTGCCCTATCCCTTGCCATAGCCCTAAACACAACCCTTACCCTCACGTTAGCCCTAACCCTAACCCTAGCACTACCCTAACACTAAACTTAGCCCTAGCCCTAGCCCTAGCCCTTACCCTAACCCTAACCCTAACCCTAGACCTATCCCTAACCCTAGCCCTAACCCTAGCCCTAAATCTAACCCTAACCCTAGCCCTTGCCGTAAGGCTAGCCCTAACCCTAACCCTAACGCTAGACCTAGCGCTATCCCTAGCCCTACCCCTAGCCCTAACCCTAACCCTAACCCTAACCCTAGCCCTAGCCATATCCCTAGCCCAAGCCCTTGCCCTAGCACTAGCCCTAGCCCTAACCATAACCCTTACCCTAACCCAGCCCTAACCCTAACCGTAGCACTTCCCTAAAACTAACCGTAGCCCTAGCTCTAGCCCTAGCCCTAGCCCTAGTCCTAAGCCTAACCCTAACCCTAACCCTAGCCCTAGCACTAGCCATAACACTAACCCTAACACTAACCCTAGACCTAGCCCTAACCCTAACCCTAGCCCTAACCGTAACCCTAACCCTAGCCCTATCCCTAGACATAGCCCTAGCCCTAACCCTAACCCTAGCCTTAGACCTAACCCTAACCCTAACCATAACCATTACCCTAGCCCTAGCCCTATCCCTAACCAAACCCTAAATGTAACCCTAACCCTAGCACTAGCCCTAACCCTAACCCTAACCGTAGCCCTAACACTAACAAGATGCCTAACTCTAACCGTAACCCTAGCCCTAGCCCTAGCCCTAGACCTAACCCTAGTCCTAGCCCTAGCCCTAGCCCCAGCCCTAACCCTAACCCTAAACCTAACCCTAAACCTAACCCTAGCCATAACCCTAACACTAGCACTACCTTAACCCTAAACTTAGCCCTAGCCCTAGCCCTAGCCCTAGCCCTAACACTAACACTAAACCTAACCCTAAACCTAAATCTGGCCCTAGTCCTAACCTTAACCCTAACCCTAGCCCTAGCCCTAGCCCAAAACTAGCCCTAGCCCTAAACCCTAGCCCTAATCATAACCCTAACCCTAGCCCTAACCCTAACCCTAATCCAAACCCTAGCACTAGACCTAACCCTAGCCCTAACCCTAGCCCTAGCCCTATCCTTAGCCTTAACAGTAGCCCTAACCCTAACCCTAGACTTAGCCCTAGCCCTAACAATAACCCTAACCCTAGCCCTAGCCCTATCTCTATCCCTAGCCCTTGCCCTAGCCATGCCATAGCCCTAGCCATAGCCCAAACCCTAACCTTACCCTAACCCTAGCCCTAACCCTAACCCTAGCCCTAGCCCTAGCCCTAGCCCTAACCCTAACAATAACCCTAACCCTAGCCCTAGCCCTAACTGTAACCCTAGCCCTCGCCCTAGCCCTAGCCCTAGCCCTAGCCCTAGCCCTAACCCTAACCCTAGCCCTAGCCCTAACCCTATCCCTATCCCTAGACCTAGCCCTAGCCCTACCCCTAACCCTAGCCCTAGCCCTAACCCTAACCCTAACCCTAGCCCTAGCCCTAGCCCAAGCCCTAACCCTAACCCTAACTCTAACCCTAGCCCTAATCCGAACCCTAAGCCTAGCCCTAACCCTAAACCTAACCCTAGCCCTATCCTTAGCCCTAACCCTAGCCCTAACCCTAACCCTAACCCTAGCCCTAACCCTAACCCTAAACCTAACCATAACCCTTACCCTAGCCCTAGCCCTAGCCCTAACTCTAAACCTAACCCTAACACTAGCACTAGCCTTAACCCTAACACTAACATTAGCCCTAACCCTAAACCTATCCCTAACCCTAACCCTAGCCCTAGACCTAACCCTAGCCCTAGCCCTAGCCCTAGCCTTAACACTAGCCCTAAACCTAACCCTAGCCCTAGCCCTAGCCCTAACCCTAACCCTAACCCTAGCCCTAGCCCTATCCCTATCCCTAGACCTTGCCCTAGCCATAGCCCTAGCCCTAGCCCTAGCCCTAACCCTAGCCCTAACCCTAACCCTAACCCTAACACTAGCACTAGCCCTAACCCTAACTCTAACCCTAGCCCTAACCCTAAACCTATCCCTAAACCTAACCCTAACCCTAACCCTAGCCCTAACCCTAGCCCTAACCCTAGCCCTAGCACTAACAGTAGCCCTAACCCTAACCCTAGCCCTAGCCCTAGCCCTAGCCCTAACCCTAACCCTAACCCTAGCCCTAGCCCTATCCCTAGCCCTAGACCTTGCCCTAGCCCTAGCCGTAGCCCTATCCCTAGCCCAAACCCTAACCCTTACCCTAAGCTTAGCCCTAACCCTAACCCTAGCACTACACTAACCCTAAACCTAACCCTAGCCCTAGACCTAGCCCTAGCCCTAACCCTAACCCTAACCCTAATCCTAACCCTAGCCCTATCCCTAGCCCTAACCCTAAACCTAACCCTAACACTAGCCCTAACCATAACCCTAACCCTAACCCTAGCCCTAAACCTAATCCTAGTTCTCGCCCTAAACCTAGCCCTAGCCCTAACCCTAACCCTAACCCTAACCCTTACCCTAGCCCTAGCTCTAGTCCTAACCCTAACCCTAACACTAGCACTAGCCCTAACACTAACTCTAACCCTAGCCCTAAACCTAAACCAATCCCTAACACTAACCCTATCCTAACCCTAGCCCTAAACCTAGCCCTAGCCCTATCCCTAGCCCTAACACTAGCCCTAACCCTAAACCTAGCCCTAGCCCTAGCCCTAGCCCTAACCCTAACCCTAACCCTAGCCCTAGCCCTATCCCTAGCCCTAGACCTTGCCCTAGCCATAGCCCTAGCCCTATCCCTAGCCCAAACCCTAACCCTTACCCTAACCCTAGCCCTAACAATAACCCTAGCCCTACAATAACCCTAAACCTAACCCTAGCCCTAGCCCTAGCCCTAGCCCTAACCCTAACCCTACCCCTAACCCTAGCCCTAGCCCTAGCCCTAACCCTAAACCTAACCCTAACACTAGCCCTAATCATAACCCTAACCCTAACCCTAGCCCTAACACTAATCCTAGTACTCGCCCTAAACCTAGCCCTAGACCTAGCCCTAACCCTAGCCCTAGCCCTAACCCTAACCCTAGCCCTATCCCTAACCCTAGCCCTAGCCCTAGCCCTAGCCCTAACCCTAGCCCTAGCCCTAAACCTAACCCTAAACCTAGCCCTAGCCCTAGCCCTACCCTAGCCCTAACCCTAACCCTAGCCCTAACCCTAGCCCTAGCCCTATCACTAATCCTAGCCCTAGCCCTAGCCATAGCCGTAGCCCTAAACCTAACCCTAGCCCTAAACCTAAAGCTAACCCTAACCCTAGCCCTAGCCCTAACCCTAGCCCTAGCCGTAGCCCTAGCCCTAGCCCCAGCCCGAACCCTTACCCTAACCCTAACCCTTAACCTAACCCTAGCCCTAGCCCTAACCCTAACCCTAAACCTAGCCCTAGCCCTCACCCTAACATTAAACCTATTCCTAAACCTAACCCGAGCCCTAACCCTGACCCTAACCCTAACCCTAGACCTAGCCGTAACCCTAGCCCTAACCCTAACCCTAACCCTAAACCTAACCCTAGCCCTAGCCCTAGCCCTAGCCCTATCCCTAGCCCTAGCCCTTGCCCTAGCCCTTGCCATAGCCCTAACCACAACCCATACCCTAACCCTAGCTCTAACCCTAACCCTAATCCTAACCTTAGCCCTAGCCCTAACACTAGCTATAATCCTAGCCCAACCCTAGCCCTAGCACTAGCCCTAGCCCTAACCCTAACAAAATCTAACCCTAGCCCTAGCCCTATCCACAGCCCTAGCCCTTGCCCTAGGCCTTGACATTGCCCTAACCACAACCCTTACCCTAACCCTAGCCATAACCCTAACCCTAGCACTACCCTAACCCTAAACTTAGCCCTAGCCTTAGTCCTTGTCCTAGCCCTAACCCTAACCCTAACCCTAACCCTAGCACAATCCCTAGCCCTAACCCTAACCCTAACGCTAACCCTAGACCTAGCCCTAACCCTAACCCTAACGAGGGCCCTAACCCTAACCCTAAGCCTAGCCCTAGCCCTAACCCTAGCCCTAACCCTAACCCTAACCCTAGCCCTAGCCCTAACCCTAACCCTAATCCTAACCCTAGCCCTAGCCCTAACACTAGCTATAATCCTAGCCCAACCCTAGCCCTAGCCCTAGCCCTAGCCCTAACCCTAACCCTAAATCTAACCCTAGCCCTAGCCGTAGCCCTAGCCCCAGCACTAGCCCTTGCCCTAGGCCTTGCCATAGCCCTAACCACAACCCTTACCCTAACCCTAGCCCTAATCCTAACCCTAACCCTAGCACTAGCCGTAACCCTAGCCCTAACCCTAACCCTAGCTCTAGCCCTAGCCTTAGCCCTAGCCCTAACCCTGACCCTAACCCTAACCCTAGCCCTAGCCCTATCCCTTGCCCTAGCCTTGCCCTAGCCCTAGCCCTAGCCCTAACCATAACCCTAACCCTAACCCTAGCCCTAACTCTGACCGTACCACTAGCCTAAACCTAACCATAGCCCTAGCTCTAGCCCGAGCCCTAGCCCTAACCCTAACCCTAACCCTAACCCTAACCCTAGCCCTAGCCATAGCACTAACCCTAACCCTAACCCTAGCCCTAATCCTAGCCCTAAACCTATTCTAACCCTAACCCTAGCCCTTACCGTAACCATAACCCTAGCCGTATCCCTAGACCTAGCCCTAGCCCTAGCCCTAACCCTAACCCTAGCCCTAGCCCTAACCCTAACCCTAACCCTAACCTTAACCTAGCCCTAGCCCTAGCCCTAACCCTAACCCTAACCATAACCATAACCCTAGCACTAGCCCTAACCCTAACCATAACCGTAGCCCTAAACCTAACACTATGCCTAACCCTAACCCTAACCCTAGCCCTAGCCCTAGCCCTATTCCTAACCCTAGTCCTAGCCCTAGCCCTAGCCCTAGCCCCAGCCCTAACCCTAGCCCTAACCCTAAACCTAGCCCTAGCTCTAACCCTAACCCTAACCCTAGCCCTAGCCCTAGCCCAAAACTAGCCATAGCCCTAAACCCTAGCCCTAATCCTAACCCTAACCCTAGCCCTAACCCTAACGCTAACCCAAACCCTAGCACTAGCCCTAACCCTAACCCTAACCGTAGCCCTAATCCTAACACTATGCCTAACACTAACCCTAACCCTAGCCCTAACCCTAGCCCTAGCCCTAGCCCTAGCCCTAGCCCTAAGAGTAGCCCTAACCCTAACCCTAGCCCTAGCCCTAGCCCTAGCCCTAGCCATAACCCTAAACCTAACCCTAGCCCTAGCCCTATCTCTATCCCTAGCCCTTGCCCTAGCCATGCCATAGCCCTAACCATAGCCCAAACCCTAACCCTTACCCTAACCCTAGCCCTAACCCTAACCCTAGCCCTAGCCCAAGCCCTAGTCCTAACCCTAACCCTAACCCTAACCCTAGCCCTAGCCCTAACCCTAACC
>OX463241.1:65165049-65170049 GCA_949820135.1 Sylvilagus floridanus | reverse complement strand
CTATGCATAACCCTAACCCTAACCCTAGCCCTAACCCTAGCCCTATCCCTAGCCCTAGCCCTAACAGTAGCCCTAAACCTAACCCTAGCCCTAGCCCTAGCCCTAACCCTAACCCTTACCCTAGCCCTAGCCCTATCTCTACCTCTAGCCCTTGCCCTACCCATGCCATAGCCCTAGCCATAACCCAAACCCTAACCCTAACATTAACCATAGCCCTAAACCTAACCCTAGCCCTAGCCCTACCCCTAGCACTAACCCTAACCCTAACCCTAACCCTAACCCTAGCCCTAGCTCTAACCCTAACCCTAGCCTACGCCCTAGCCCTAGCCCTAGCCCTATCACTAGCCCTAACCCTAACCCTAGCCCTAGCCCTAAACCTAGCCCTAGCCCTAACCCTAAACCTAAACCTTACCATATCCCTAACCCTAACCCTATCCCTAACCCTAGCCCTAACGCTAACCCTAGCCCTCGCCCTAGTCCTAGCCCTAGCCCTAGCCCTAGCCCTAGCCCAAGCCCTAATCCTAAACCTAACCCTTACCCTAGCCCTAACCCTAACCCTAACCCTTACCCTAACCCTAGCCCTAACCCTAACCCTAGCCCTCGACATAGCCCTAGCCCTAGCCCTAGCCCTAACCCTAACCCTAGCCCTAGCCCTAACCCTAGCCCTAGCACTAACCCTAACCCTAGCCCTAGCCCTAGCCCTAGCCCTAGCCCTAGCCCTAACCCTAACCCTAACACTAACCCTAGCCCTAGTCCTAACCCTAACCCTACACGTAGCCCTAAACCTAACCCTAGCTCTAACCCTAACCCTTACCCTAACCCTAGCCCTAACCCTAGCCCTACACTAACCCTAAACCTAAACCTAGCCCTAGCCCTAGCCCTAGCCCTAACCCTAACCCTAACCCTAACCCAAGCCCTAGCCCTAGCCCTAACCCTAAACCTAACCCTAACACTAGCCCTAACCATAACCCTAACCCTAACCCTAGCCCAAACCCTAATACTAGTTCTCGCCCTAAACCTAGCCCTAGCCCTAACCCTAACACTAACCCTAACCCTTACCCTAGCCCTAGCCCTAGCCCTAACCCTAACCCTAACCCTAACACTAGCACTAGCCCTAACCCTAACTCTAACCCTAGCCCTAACCCTAAACCAATCCCTAACCCTAACCATAACCCTAACCCTAGCCCTAGCCCTAGCCCTAGCCCTAGCCCTAGCCCTAACCCTAGCCCTAACCCTAACCCTAGCCCTAGCCCTAGCCCTAGCCCTAACCCTAAACCTAACCCTAGCCCTAGCCCTATCCCGAGCCCTAGACCTTGCCCTAGCCATAGCCCTAGCCCTATCCCTAGCCCAAACACTAACCCTTACCCTAAACCTAGCCCTAACCCTAACCCTAGCCCTACAATAACCCTAAACCTAACCCTAGCCCAAGCCCTAGCCCTAGCCCTAACACTAACCCTAACCCTAACCCTAGCCCTAGGCCTAGCCCTAACCCTAAACCTAACCCTAACACTAGCGCTAACCATAACCCTAACCCTAACCCTAGCCCTAACCCTAATCCTAGATCTCGCCCTAAACCTAGCCCTAGCCCTAGCCCTAGCCCTAACCCTAGCCCTGGCCCTAACCCTAGCCCTAGCCCTAACCCTAACCCTAGCCCTAGCCCTAGCCCTAGCCCTAACCCTAGCCCTAGACCGAAACCTACCTCTAAACCTAGCCCTAGCCCTAGCCCTAGCCTAGCCCTAACCCTAACCCTAGCCCTAACCCTAGCCCTAGGCCTAACACTAACCCTAGCCCTAGCCATAGCCATAGCCATAGCCCTAAACCTAACCCTAGCCCTAACCCTAACCCTAGCCGTAGCCCTAGCCCTAGCCCCAGCCCTAATCCTTACCCTAAACCTAACCCTTAACCTAACCCTAGCCCTAACCCTAACCCTAGCCCTAGCCCTATCCCTAACCCTAGCCCTAACCCTAACCCTAACCCTAACCCTAAACCTAGACCTAACCCTAAACCTACCCCTAGCCCTAACCCTATCCCTAACCCTAACGGTAGCCCTAGCCCAGGCCAAAACTAGCCCTAGCCCTAGCCCTAGCCCTAGCCCTAATCCTAACCCTAATTCTAGCCCTAAACCTAACACTAACCCTAAACATAGCCCTAAACCTAGCCCTAGCCCTAGCCCTAACCCTAACCCTAGCCCTAGCCCTAGCCCTAGCCCAAACCCTAACCCTAACCCTAACCCTAGCCCTAGCCCTAACCCTAACCCTAGCCCTCGCCCTAGCCCTAGACCTAGCCCTAGCCATAGCCCTAACCCTAGCCCTAGCCCTAACCCTAACCCTAACCATAACCATAACCCTAGCACTAGGCCTAACCCTAAACCTAACCGTAGCCCTAAACCTAACACTATGCCTAATCCTAACCCTAACTCTAGCCCTAGCCCTAGCCCTAGCCCAAACCCTAGTCCTAGCCCTAGCCCTAGCACCAGCCATAACACTAACCCTAACCCTAACCCTAAAAATAGCCCTAACCCTAACCCTAAACCTAGCTCTAGCCCTAACCCTAACCCTAACCCTAACCCTAACCCTACCCCTAGCCCTAGCCCAAAAGTAGCCCAAGCCCTAAACCCTAGCCCTAATCCTTACCCTAACCCTAGCCCTAACCCTAACCCTAACCCTAACCCTAGCACTAGCCCTAACCCTAACCCGAACCGTAGCCCTAACCCTAACACTATGCATAACCCTAACCCTAACCCTAGCCCTAACCCTAGCCCTAGTCCTAGCCCTAGCCCTAACAGTAGCCCTAAACCTAACCCTAGCCCTAGCCCTAGCCCTAGACCTAACCCTAACCCTTACCCTAGCCCTAGCCCTATCTCTATCTCTAGCCCTTGCCCTAGCCATGCCATAGCCCTAGCCATAACCCAAACCCTAACCCTTACATTAACCATAGCCCTAAACCTAAGCCTAGCCTTAGTCCTAAACCTAGCCCTAACCCTAACCCTAACCCTAACCCTAGCCCTAGCTCTAACCCTAACCCTAGCCCTCGCCCTAGCCCTAGCCCTTACCCTAAACCTAAACCTAACCATATCCCTAACCCTAACCCTATCCCTAACCCTAGACCTAACCCTAACCTTAGCCCTCGCCCTAGTCCTAGCCCTAGCCATAGCCCTAGCCCTAGCCCTAACCCTAACCCTAGCCCTAGCCCAAGCCCTAATCCTAAACCTAACCCTTACCCTAGCCCTAACACTAAACCTAAACCTAACCCTAGCCCTAACCCTAAACCTTACCCTCGCCATAGCCCTAGCCCTAGCCTAGCCCTAACCCTAACCCTAGCCCTAGCCCTAACCCTAGCCCTAGCACTAACCCTAAACCTAGCCATAGCCCTAGCCCTAGCCCTAGCCCTAACCCTAACCCTAACACTAACCCTAGCCCTAGTCCTGACCCTAATCCTAAACGTAGCCCTAAACCTAACCCTAGCCCTAACCCTAACCCTAATCCTAACCCTAGCCCTAGCCCTAACACTAGCTATAATCCTAGCCCAACCCTAGCCCTAGCCCTAGCCCTAGCCCAAACCCTAACCCTAAATCTAACCCTAGCCCTAACCCTAGCCCTAGCCCCAGCCCTAGCCCTTGCAGTAGGCCTTGCCATAGCCCTAACCACAACCCTTACCCTAACCCTAGCCCTACCCTAACCCTAACCGTAGCACTACCCTTAACCTAACCCTAGCCCTAACCCTAACCCTAGCCCTAGCCCTAGCCCTAGCCCTAGCCCTAACCCTAACCCTAACCCTAACCCTAGGCCTAGCCCTATCCCTTGCCCTAGCCCTTGCCCTAGCCCTAGCCCTAGCCCTAACCATAACCCTTACCCTAACCCTAGCCCTAACCCTAACCGTACCACTAGCCTAAACCTAACCCTAGCCCTAGCTCTAGCCCGAGCCCTAGCCATAACCCTAACCCTAACCCTAACCCTAGCCCTAGCCTTAGCACTAACCCTAACCCTAACCCTAGCCCTAACCCTAGCCCTAAACCTAAACCTAACCCTAGCCCTTACCGTAACCCTAACCCTCTCCGTATACCTAGACCTAGCCCTAGCCCTAGCCCTAACCCTAGCCCTAGCCCTAACCCTATCCCTAACCCTAACCCTTAACCTAGCCCTAGCCCTAGCCCTAACCCTAACCCTAACCCTAACCATAACCCTAGCACAAGACCTAACCCTAACCATAACCGTAGCCCTAAACCTAACACTATGCCTAACCCTAACCCTAACCCTAGCCCTAGCCCTAGCCCTAGCCCTAACCCTAATCCTAGCCCTAGCCCTAGCCCTAGCCCTAGCGCCAGCCCTAACCCAAGCCCTAACCCTAAACCTAGCCCTAGCCCTAACCCTAACCCTAACCATAACCCTAGCCCTAGCCATAGCCGAAAACTAGCCATAGCCCTAAACCCTAGCCCTAATCCTAACCCTAACCCTAGCCCTAACCCTAACCCTAACCCAAACCCTAGCACTAGCCCTAACCCTAACCCTAACCGTAGCCCTAATCCTAACACTATGCCTAACCCTAACCCTAACCCTAGCCCTAACCCTAGCCCTAGCCCTAGCCCTAGCCCTAACAGTAGCCCTAACCCTAACTCTAGCCCTAGCCCTAGCCCTAGCCCTAGCCATAACCCTAACCCTAACCCTAGCCCTAGCCCTATCTCTATCCCTAGCCCTTGCCCTAACCCTAACCCTAGCCCTGGCCCTAGCCCTAGACCTAGCCCTAGCCATAGCCCTAACCCTAGCCCTAGCCCTAACCCTAACCCTAACAATAACCATAACCCTAGCACTAGCCCTAACCCTAACCCTAACCGTAGCCCTAAACCTAACACTATGCCTAATCCTAACCCTAACCCTAGCCCTAGCCCTAGCCCTAGCCCTAGCCCTAACCCTAGTCCTAGCCCTAGCCCTAGCCCTAGCCCCAGCCCTAACACTAACCCTAACCCTAACCCTAGCCCTAACCCTAACCCTAAACCTAGCTCT
>OX463241.1:65145049-65147549 GCA_949820135.1 Sylvilagus floridanus | reverse complement strand
ACTTAGCCTTAGCCCTAGCCCTAGCCGTAGCCCTAGCCCTTACCCTAACCCTAACCCTAACCCTAGACCTAGACCTAACCCTAACCCTAACCCTAGCCCTAAACCTAACCCTAACCCTAGCCCTAGCCGTAAGGCTAGCCCTAACCCTAACACTAACGCTGGACCTAGCGCTATCCCTAGCCCTAGCCCTAGCCCTAACCCTAACCCTATCCCTAGCAATATCCCTAGCCCTAGCCCTTGCCCTAGCACTAGCCCTAGCCCTAACCATAACCCTTACCCTAACCCAGCCCTAACCCTAACCGTAGCACTTCCCTAAAACTAACCCTAGCCCTAGCTCTAGCCCTAGCCCTAGCCCAAACCCTAACCCTAACCCTAACCCTAGCCCTAGCCCTAACCTAACCCTAACACTAACCCTAGCCCTAGCCCTAACCCTAACCCTTCCCCTAGCCCTAACCCTAACCCTAACCATAACCATTACCCAAGCCCTAGCCCTAGCCCTAACCCTAACCCTAACCGTAACCCTAACCCTAGCACTAGCCCTAACCCTCACCCTAACCGTAGCCCTAACACTAACACTATGCCTAACTCTAACTCTAACCCTAGCCCTAGCCCTAGCCCTAGCCCTAACGCTAGTCCTACCCCTAGCCCTAGCCCTAGCCCTAGCCCCAGCCCTAACCGTAACCCTAAACCTAACCCTAATCCTAACCCTAGCCCTAACCCTAACCCTAGCACTACCCTAACCCTAAACTTAGCCCTAGCCCTAGCCCTAGCCCTAGCCCTAACACTAACACTAAACCTAACCCTAAACCTAAACCTGGACCTAGCCCTAACCCTAACCCTAACCCTAGCCCTAGCCCTAGCCCAAAACTAGCCCTAGCCCTAAACCCTAACCCTAATCCTAACCCTAAACCTAGCCCTAAATCTAACCCTAACCCAAACCCTAGCACTAGCCCTAACCCTAACCCTAACCGTAGCCCTAACCCTAACACTATGCCTAACCCTAACCCTAACCCTAGCCCTAACCCTAGCCCTATCCCTAGCCCTAGCACTAACAGTAGCCCTAACCCTAACCCTACACCTAGCCCTAGCCCTTGCCCTAGCTCTAACCCTAACCCTAACCCTAGCCCTAGCCCTATCTCTATACCTAGCCCTTGCCCTAGCCATGCCACAGCCCTAGCCATAGCCCAAACCCTAATCCTTACCCTAACCCTAGCCCTAACCCTAGCCCTAGCCCTAGCCCTAGCCCTAACCCTAACCCTAACCCTAACCCTAGCCCTAGCCCTAACCCTAACCCTAGCCCTCGCCCTAGCCCTAGCCCTAGCCCTAGCTCTAACCCTACCCTAGCCCTAGCCCTAAACCTAGCCCTAGCCCTCGCCCTAGCCCTAGACCTAACCCTAAACCTAACCCTAAACCTATACCTAACCCTAACCCTAACCCTAGCCCTAGCCCTAACACTATTTCTAGCCCTAACCCTAACCCTAGCCCTAGCCATAGCCCTAGCCATAGCCCTAACCCTAGCCCTAGCCCTAGCCCTAAACCTAACCCTAACCCTAGCCCTAGCCCTAGCCCTAGCCCTAAACCTAACCCTAACTCTAACCCTAGCCCTAACCCTAACCCTAACCCTAACCCTAAACCTAACCCTAGCCCTATCCCTAGCCCTAACCCTAACCCTAGCCCTAGCCCTAGACCTAACCCTAACCCTAACCCTAACCATAACCATTACCCTAGCCCTAGCCCTAGCCCTAACTCTAAACCTACCCCTAACACTAGCACTAGCCTTAACCCTAACACTAACCCTAGCCCTAACCCTAAACCTATCCCTAACCCTAACACTAACCCTAGCCCTAACCCTAACCCTAGCCCTCGCCCTAGCCCTAGCCCTAGCCCTATCCCTATCCCTAGACCTTGCCCTAGCCATAGCCCTAGCCCTAGCCCCAGCCCAAACCCTAACCCTAACCCTAGCCCTAACCCTAAACCTAGACCTGAACTAACCCTAAACATAACCGTAGCCCTAGCCCTAGCCCTAGCCCTAACCGTAGCCCTAACTCTAACACTATGCCTAACCCTAACACTAACCCTAAACCTAGCCCTAACCCTAGCCCCAGCTCTAGCCCTAGCCCTAACAGTAGCCCTAACCCTAACCCTAACCGTAGCCCTAACTCTAACACTATGCCTAACCCTAACACTAACCCTAAACCTAGCCCTAACCCTAGCAAAAGCCCTAGCCCTAGCCCTAACAGTAGCCCTAACCCTACCCCTAGCCCTAGCCCTAGCCATAGCCCTAAAACTAACCCTATCCCTAGCCCTAGCCCTATCCCTATCACTTGCCCTTGCCCTAGCCCTAGCCCTAGCCCTAGCCCCAGCCCTAACCCTAAACCTAACCCTAACCCTAGCACTAACCCTAAACCTAGCCCTAGCCCTATCCCTAACCCTAACCCTAGCGCTAGCCCTAGTCCAAAACTAGCCCTAGCCCTAGCCCTAGCCCTAATCCTAACCCAAA
>OX463241.1:65132549-65135049 GCA_949820135.1 Sylvilagus floridanus | reverse complement strand
CTAGCCCTAGTCCTAACCCTAACCCTAAATGTAGCCCTAAACCTAACCCTAGGCCTAACCATAACCCTAATACTAACCCTAGCCCTAGCCCTAATCCTAGCTATAACCCTAGCCCTAACCCTAGCCCAAGCCCTAGCCCTAGCCCTAGCCCTAACCCTAAACCTAAATCTAAACCTAGACCTAGCCCTAGCCCTATCCCTAGCCCTAGACCTTGACCTAGCCCTTGCCACAGCCCTAAACACAACCCTTACGCAAACCCTAGCCCTAACCCTAAACCAAGCACTACCCTAACACTAAACTTAGCCCTAGCCCTAGCCCTAGCCGTAGCCCTAGCCCTTACCCTAACCCTAACCCTAACCCTAGACCTAGACCTAACCCTAACCCTAACCCTAGCCCTAAACCTAACCCTAACCCTAGCCCTAGCCGTAAGGCTAGCCCTAACCCTAACACTAACGCTGGACCTAGCGCTATCCCTAGCCCTAGCCCTAGCCCTAACCCTAACCCTATCCCTAGCAATATCCCTAGCCCTAGCCCTTGCCCTAGCACTAGCCCTAGCCCTAACCATAACCCTTACCCTAACCCAGCCCTAACCCTAACCGTAGCACTTCCCTAAAACTAACCCTAGCCCTAGCTCTAGCCCTAGCCCTAGCCCAAACCCTAACCCTAACCCTAACCCTAGCCCTAGCCCTAACCTAACCCTAACACTAACCCTAGCCCTAGCCCTAACCCTAACCCTAGCCCTAACCGTAACCCTAACCCTAGCCCTATCCCTAGACCTAGCCCTAGCCCTAACCCTAAACCTTCCCCTAGCCCTAACCCTAACCCTAACCATAACCATTACCCAAGCCCTAGCCCTAGCCCTAACCCTAACCCTAACCGTAACCCTAACCCTAGCACTAGCCCTAACCCTCACCCTAACCGTAGCCCTAACACTAACACTATGCCTAACTCTAACTCTAACCCTAGCCCTAGCCCTAGCCCTAGCCCTAACGCTAGTCCTAGCTCTAGCCCTAGCCCTAGCCCTAGCCCCAGCCCTAACCGTAACCCTAAACCTAACCCTAACCCTAACCCTAGCCCTAACCCTAACCCTAGCACTACCCTAACCCTAAACTTAGCCCTAGCCCTAGCCCTAGACCTAGCCCTAACACTAACACTAAACCTAACCCTAAACCTAAACCTGGACCTAGCCCTAACCCTAACCCTAACCCTAGCCCTAGCCCTAGCCCAAAACTAGCCCTAGCCCTAAACCCTAACCCTAATCCTAACCCTAAACCTAGCCCTAAATCTAACCCTAACCCAAACCCTAGCACTAGCCCTAACCCTAACCCTAACCGTAGCCCTAACCCTAACACTATGCCTAACCCTAACCCTAACCCTAGCCCTAACCCTAGCCCTATCCCTAGCCCTAGCACTAACAGTAGCCCTAACCCTAACCCTACACCTAGCCCTAGCCCTTGCCCTAGCTCTAACCCTAACCCTAACCCTAGCCCTAGCCCTATCTCTATACCTAGCCCTTGCCCTAGCCATGCCACAGGCCTAGCCATAGCCCAAACCCTAATCCTTACCCTAACCCTAGCCCTAAACCTAGCCCTAGCCCTAGCCCTAGCCCTAACCCTAACCCTAACCCTAACCCTAGCCCTAGCCCTAACCCTAACCCTAGCCCTCGCCCTAGCCCTAGCCCTAGCCCTAGCTCTAACCCTACCCTAGCCCTAGCCCTAAACCTAGCCCTAGCCCTCGCCCTAGCCCTAGACCTAACCCTAAACCTAACCCTAAACCTATACCTAACCCTAACCCTAACCCTAACCCTAGCCCTAACCCTAACCCTAGCCCTCGCCCTAGCCCTAGCCCTAGCCTTAGCCCTAACCCTAACCCTAGCCCTAGCCCTAACACTATTTCTAGCCCTAACCCTAACCCTAGCCCTAGCCCAAGCCCTAGCCATAGCCCTAACCCTAGCCCTAGCCCTAGCCCTAAACCTAACCCTAACCCTAGCCCTAGCCCTAGCCCTAGCCCTAAACCTAACCCTAACTCTAACCCTAGCCCTAACCCTAACCCTAACCCTAACCCTAAACCTAACCCTAGCCCTATCCCTAGCCCTATCCCTAGCCCTAACCCTAACCCTAGCCCTAGCCCTAGACCTAACCCTAACCCTAACCCTAACCATAACCATTACCCTAGCCCTAGCCCTAGCCCTAACTCTAAACCTACCCCTAACACTAGCACTAGCCTTAACCCTAACACTAACCCTAGCCCTAACCCTAAACCTATCCCTAACCCTAACACTAACCCTAGCCCTAACCCTAACCCTAGCCCTCGCCCTAGCCCTAGCCCTAGCCCTATCCCTATCCCTAGACCTTGCCCTAGCCATAGCCCTAGCCCTAGCCCCAGCCCAAACCCTAACCCTAACCCTAGCCCTAACCCTAAACCTAGACCTGAACTAACCCTAAACATAACCGTAGCCCTAGCCCTAGCCCTAGCCCTAACCGTAGCCCTAACTCTAACA
>OX463241.1:65112549-65117549 GCA_949820135.1 Sylvilagus floridanus | reverse complement strand
CCCTAACAGTAGCCCAAAACCTAACCCTAGCCCTAGCCCTAGCCCTTGCCCTAGCCTTAATCCTAGCCCGAGCCCTAGCCCTAGCCCAAAACCTAAACCTTACCCTAACCCTAGCCCTAACCCTAACCCTAACCCTAACCCTAACCCTAACCCTAATCCTAGCCCTAGCCCAAGCCCTAGCCCAAGCCCTAGCTCTAGCCCTAACCCTAGCCATAGCCCTAACACTAGCCCTAGTCCTAACCCTAAACCTAGCCCTAGCCCTAGCCCTAGCCCTAACCCTAACCCTAACCCTAGCCCTAACCCTAACCATAACCCTAGCCCTAGAACCTAGCCCTAGACCTAACCCTAATTCGAACCCTAGCCCTAACCCTAACCCTAACCCTAACCCTAACCCTAACGCTTACCCTAGCCCTAGCCCTAGCCCTAGCCCTAACCCTAACCCTAACCCTAACCCTAGCACTAACCCTAGCCCTATCCCTAGCCCTAGCCATAACACTAGCCCTAACCCTAACCATAGCCCTAGCCCTAGCACTAGCCCTACAGTAGACCTAGCCCTAACCCTAGCCCTAGCCCTTGCCCTTGCCCTAGCCATAACCCTAGCCCTAGCCCTAGCCATAGCCCAAACCCTAAACCATACCCTAACCCTAGCCCTAACCCTAACCCTAACCCTAACCATAACCCTAACCCTAATCCTAGCCCTCGCCCTAGCCCTAGCCCAAGCCCTAGCTCTAGCCCTAACCCTAGCCCTAGCCCTAACCCTAGCCCTAGTCCTAATCCTAACCCTAACCCTAACCCTAACCCTAGCCCTAGCCCTAGCCCTAAACCTAACCCTAGCCCTAGCCCTAGCCCAAGCCCTAGCCCTAAACCTAGCCCTAGCCCTAACCCTAACACTAACCCTAGACCTAGCCCTAACCCTAACCCTAACCCTAACCCTAGCCCTAACCCTAACCCTAGTCCTCGCACTAGCCCTAACCATAACCCTAGCCCACGCCCTAACCCTAGCCCTAGCCCTAGCCCTAACCCTACCGTAACCGTAGCCCTAGCCCTATCCCTAGCCCTAGCCCTTGCCCTAGCCCTACCTCTAGCCCTAACCATAACCCTTACCCTAACCCTAGCCCTAACTTTAACCGTAGCACTACCCTAACCCTAACCCTAGCCCTTGCCCTAGCCCTAGCCCTAACCCTACCCTAACCCTAACCCTCACCCTAGCCCTAGCCCTAGCCATAACCCTAACCCTAAACCTAACCCTAGCCCTAGCCCTAAACCTAACCCTATCCCTAGCCCTAACCCTAACCCTAACCCTAGCCCTATCCCTAGACCTAGCCCTAGCCCTAGCCCTAAACTTAACACTAGCCCTAGCCCTAACCCTAACCCTAACCCTTACCCTAGCCCTAGCCCTAGCACTAACACTACCCTAACCTAACCCTAGCACTAGCCCTAACCCTAACCCTAACCCTTACCCTAGCCCTAGCCCTAGCCCTAGCCCTAACCCTAACCCTAACCCTAATCATAGCACTAGCCCTAACCCTAACCCTAACCCTAGCCCTGACCCTAACACTATCCCTAACCCTAATCCTAACCCTAAACCTAGCCCTAGCCCTAGCCCTAGCCCTAGCCCTCGCCCTAGCCCTCGCCCTAGCCCTAGCCCTAGCACTAACCCTAACCCTAACCCTAGTCCTAGCCCTAACCCTAGCCCTAACCCTAACCCTAGCCCTAGCCCTAGCCCTAGCCCTAACACTAGACCTAACCCTAACCCTAGCCCTAGCCCTAGCCCTAACTCTAACCCTAACCCTAGCCCTAGCCCTATCCCTAGCCCTAGACCTTGCCCTAGCCAAGCACTAGCCCTATCCCTACCCCTAGGCCAAATCCTAACCCTTACTGTAACCCTAGCCCTAACCCTAACCCTAGCCCTAGCCCTAGCCCTAGCCCTAACCCTAACCCTAACCCTAGCCCTAGCCCAAGCCCTAAACCTAAACCTAACCCAAAACCAAGCCCTAACCCTAACCCTAAACCTAGCCCTAACCCTAAACCTAGCCTCGCCCTAGACCTAGCTCTAGCCCTAGCCCTAGCCCTAGCCCTAACCCTAACCCTAGCCCTAGCCCTAACCCTAGGCCTAGCCCTAACCCTAACCCTAACCCTAACCCTAATCCTAGCCCTAACCCTAACCCTAAACCTTACCCAAGCCCTAGCCCTAGCCCTAACCCTAACCCTAACCCTAACCCTAACCCTAGCACTAGCCTTAACCCTAATACTAACCTTAGCCCTAACCCTAAATCTATCCCTAACCCTAACCCTTAGCCTAACCCTAGCCATAACCCTAGCCCTAGCCCTAGCCCTAGCCCTAACTCTAGCCGTAACCCTAACCCTAGCCCTAGCCCTAGCCCTAACACTAACCCTTACCCTAGCCCTAGCCCTAGACCTTGCCCTAGCCATAGCCCTAGCCCTAGCCCTAGCCCTAGCGATAGCCCTAGCCGAACAGTAGACCTAACCCTAAACCTAGCCCTAGCTCTAGCCCTAGCCCTAGCCCTAGCCCAAACCCTAACCCTTACCCTTACCCTAACCCTAGCCCTAACCCTAACCCTAACCATAACCCTAACCCTAGTCCTAACCCTAATCCTAGACCTCGCTCTAGCCCTAGCCCTAGCCATAACTCTAGCCCTAACCCTAACCCTAGCCCTAGCCCTAAACCTAGCCCTAGTCCTAACCCTAACCCTAGCCCTAGCCCTAACCCTAGCCCCAGCCCTAGCCCTAACCCTAGCCCTAGCCCTAAACCTAACGCTAAACCTAGCCCTAACCCTAGCACTAGACCTAACCCTAACCCTAACCGTAGCCCTAACCCTAACACTATGCCTAGCCCTAATCCTAACCCTAGCCCTAGCCCTAGCCCTAGCAATAAACCTAACCCTAGCCCTAACCCTAACCCTAGCCCTAGCCCTAGCCCTAGCCCTAGCCCTAACCCTAGCCCTATCCCTAGACCTAGCCCTAGCCCTAGCCCTAACCCTTACCCTAACCCTAATTCTAGCCCTAGCCCTAGCCCTAGCCCAAACCCTAACCCTAGCTCTAACCCTAAACCTAACCCTAACCCTAGACCTAGCCCTTGCCCTAGCCCAACTCTAGCCCTAATCATAAGCCTTAACCTAACCCTAGCCCTAACCCTAACCGTAGAACTACCCTAACCCTAACCCTAGCCCTAGCTCTAGCCCTAGCCCTAACACTAACCCTAACCCTAACCCTCACCCTAGTCCTAGCCCTAACCCTAAACCTAACCCTAACCGTAACCCTAGCCTTAGCCCTGAACCTAACCCTAACCCTAGCCCTAACCCTAACCCTAAACCTAGCCCTATCCCTAGACCTAGCCCTAACCCTAGCCCTAACCCTAACCGTAGCAATACCCTAACCCTAACCCTAGCCCTAGCCCTAGCCCTAGCCCTAACACTAACCCTAACCCTAACCCTAACCCTCAACCTAGCCCTAGCCCTAGCCCTAAACCTAACCCTAACCGTAACCCTAGCCTTAGCCCTGAACCTAACCCTAACCCTAGCCCTAACCCTAACCCTAAACCTAGCCCTATTCCTAGACCTAGCCCTAGCACTAGTCTTAACCCTAACCCTAGCCTTAGCCCTAACCCTAACCCTAACCCTAGTCCTAGGCCTAGCCCTAGCCCTAACCCTAACCCTAACACTAGCACTAGCCCTAACCCTAACCCTAACCCTAACCCTTACCCTAGCCCTAGCCCTAGCCCTAACCCTAACCCTAACCCTAACCCTAGCACTAGCCCTAACCCTAACCCTAACCCTAGCCCTAACCCTAACACTATCCCTAACCCTAACCCTAACCCTAACCCTAGCCCTAACCCTAGCCCTAGCTCTAGCCCTAGCCCTAACAGTAGTCCTAACCCTAACCCTAGCCCTAGCCCTAGCCCTAGCCCTAGCCCTTGCCCTAGCCATAGCCCTAGCCCTAGCCCTATCCCTAGCCCAAACCCTAACCCTTACCCTATCCCTAGCCCTAAACCTAACCCTAACCCTAACCCTAGCCCTAAACCTAATACTAGCCCTCGCTCTAGCCCTAGTCCTAGCCCTAGCCCTAACCCTAACCCTAGCCCGAGCCCTTACCCTAGACCTAGCCCTAACCCTTGCCCTAGCCCTAGCCATAGCCCTAGCCCTAGCCCTAACCCTAGCCCTAGACCTAAACGTAATCCTAACCCTAGCCCTAGCCCTAGCCCTAACCCTAACCCTAGCCCTAGCCTTAGCCCTAGCCCTAAACCTAACCCTAGCCCTAGCCCTAGCCCTAGCCCTAGCCCTAGCCCTAAACCTAACCCTAGCCCTAACCCTAACCCTAACCCTAGCCCTAGACCTAACCCTAACCCTAACCCTAGCCCTAGCCCTAGCCCTAGCCCTAGCGCTAACCCTAACCCTAATCCTAACCCTAGCCCTAGCCCTAACCCTAACCCTAGCCCTAACCCTAACCCTAACCCTAGCCCTATCCTTAGACCTAGCCCTAGCGCTAGCCCTAACCCTAACCCTAACCCTAGCCCTAGCCCTAGCCCTAACCCTAACCCTAACCCTAACCCTAACCCTAGCCCTAGCCCTAACCGTAACCCTAACCCTAACCCTAGCCCTAGCCCTAGCCCTAGCCCTAGCCCTAGCCCTAACCCTACCCTAACCCTAACCCTAGCCCTAGCCCTATCCCTAGCCCTAGCCCTTGTCCTAGCCCTAGCCCTAGCCCTACCCATAACCCTCACCCAACCCTAGCCCTAACCCTAACCGTAGCACTACCCTAACCCTAGCCCAATCCCTAGCCCTAGCCCTTGCCCTAGCCCTACCTCTAGCCCTAACCATAACCCTTACCCTAACCCTAGCCCTAACCCTAACCGTAGCACTACCCTAACCCTAACCCTAGCCCTTGCCCTAGCCCTAGCCCTAACCCTACCCTAAACCTAACCCTCACCCTAGCCCTAGCCCTAGCCCTAAACCAAACCCTAAACCTAACCCTAGCCCTAG
>OX463241.1:65097549-65105049 GCA_949820135.1 Sylvilagus floridanus | reverse complement strand
TTGGGTAGGGGGGGGGGTGGGGTGGTGGTTGTAGAGAAGTTTTAGATGGGGGGGTGGGGGATGTTGTTATTTTGGATGTTGGGTTGTTGGATTTTATTTATATTAACCAGAACAAATTGAGGCAATTGCTTAGTAGGAGAACTGAATGCTGCCGATGAATACACCTGAAAATCCCATTCACACTCGATTTGGAGGGTATTCAGAGCTGTCCCCTTGGCAAAAGAGTTACATTTCATTTCTCAAAACAGAAAACATCATCTTGTTCGTGTTGCCTGTAGATTTCTAAGAATGAAAACCCACATCCTGTGTTATTTATTGCTTTAAGGATACTATGTCTAACCTCATTTTTGTATGGTGTCTGAATACAAAATTTGGAACGGAAGAATCTAAACACGACAGAAACACCAGACCATCTAGGTAGGGGGATGCATCGATGAACTGGGGGTGGGGGGGTCAGGATGAGCAGAGATAGTGCTGCTGTTTGAAGTACGCGGTCTCATATCACACACACACACACTTCTCATCTTATCTGTTCGGAATCCCCATCGCCGAGATACACACATGGGAGTTGTGAGTAGATCTGACTCATATCTCAACACACATGAAGGGGGGCGGATGGGGGGGGGAGCTGCACTCATATGGTGTCGATGTATTCAGACCAGTAAGATATCTAAGATATTGAAATGCTGATTGTGAGAGATGAGATGTGACACACTTAGCGTGTGCGTGCTGTATAGGTTGGTTAGTGCTGGGGGGTGGTGGGGGGGGCCGGGGTGAAGGGAGGGCCGAGTTCTCAGAGAAAGAGTGAGAGAGAGTGGATGGGGGGTTTGTTTTGGGGGTTTTTTTTATCGAATGAATCTTTGACAACTCATTTTTGTATGTGTCTATTGGGGCAAATTCAGAAGGAGCAGGAAAATGGGTTATCAGATATAGGTTTTGATTTATAGCTGAGCGGAGCGATATGTGGGGGTGGGGGGTTGACTGAATGTGGATGGAATCATATCTATGGTTTAGTGTGGTATGGGATGTGTGTGTGCGCGTGAGAAGAGTGCGTAGCCTTTTCACAGACAATATACACGTGTGAGAGAGCTGAGCGGAGTGGAGGTTTTATGAGGGGTTGGTGGGTGGGATCTATAGTGTGGTCGTGGTGCTTTTGTAGATTTCTTAATCGTGACAATAGTGATTTGTAATATTAATGTCACTCTGCCTGACTCATTGTATCTATCATATAGGAGTGAGGTGTGGTGAGAGAGGTGGGTGGTTAACACAAACAGAACAAATGAGGCAATTGCAGGCATGAGACTGAAATGTTTAAAGTGTTGTTTTGTATTTTTAATACACTAAACATCACATCGATGTGAGTAGATAGCAGATTCAGAGTGTCGTCTTCAACTGAGAGATTATAGAAGTTCTCTACTAAACTCTAGTAGTACGGAGTAGCACACTTGGCAAGTTGCTGTTAAACTTCTAGATGAGTGGTTTGTATTGTGGTTTGGTTGTTGCTAACTATTTTTGTATGTGAGAATTAATTGGAAATTGGAAGCAGGAGACCTGAATGCTGCCAATTAATTACACCTTAAAATCCCATTCACACTCGTTTGGAGAGAATTCGAGCTGTCCCCTCTGGAAAGTATTACATTTCATTTTTCCAAACACATAACCTTATTTTGGTCGTGTTGCCTGTAGATTTCTAAGCATGAAATGCCAATTTCCTGAGTTTTGTATTTTATTATGAATACTCTGCCTAAACATATTTTTGTATGGTGTTACAATACAAAATTTAAAAAAATGGCAAAACCAACCACAAACCCAGAACAAATTGAGGCAATTGCTAATCAAAAGACATGATGCTCACGATTCAATACACGGAAAATCGAATTCACACTCGACTGGAAGAAATTCAGTGCTGTCCCTCGGCAAAAGAGTTACATTTCATTTTCCAAAACAGAAAAAATCATCTTGTTCATGTTTCCTGTAGATTTCTAAGAAGTAAACGCTATTTCCTGTGTTATTTATTGCTTTAAGGACACTCTGCCTAACCTCATTTTTGTATGATGTCAGAATACAAAATTTGGAAAGGAAGAAGGTAAAACAACACAAACCCAAAACAAATTTAGGCAATTGCCTAGTAGGAGACCTAAATGCTGACAATTGAATACACCTGAAAATCACATTCACACTCATTTTGGAGGGAATTCAGAGCTACCCCATTTGGAAAAGGGTTACATTTAATTTTCCAAAACATATAACCTTATCTTGTTCGTGTTGCTGTAGATTTCTAAGCACGAAATGCAAGTTTACTGTGTTTTGTATTTTATTATGATACTCTGCCTAAACTCATTTTTGTATGGTGTCAGAATACAAAATTCAGAAAGGAAGAAGGCAAAATAAACACAAACTCCAAACAAATTTAGGCAATTGCCTAGCAGGTGACCTGAATGCTGTCGATTGAATACACATGAAAATACCCTTAACAATCGATTGGAGGGAATTCAGAGCTGTCCACTCGGCAAAAGAGTTATATTTTCATTTTCCAAAACACAAAGCCTCATCTTGGTCTAGTTGACTGTAGATTTCTATGCGTGAAACATGAATTTGCAGTGTTTTTCATTGCAACATAGATACTCTGCCTAACCTCATTTTTTGTATGGTGTCAGAATACAAATGTGAAATGAAGAAGGTAAAACAGACATAAACCCAGAACAAATTGAGGCAATTGCCTAGCAGGAGACCTGAATGCTGACAATTGAATACACCTTAAAATTCCATTCCACTCAATTTGGAGGGAATTCAGAGCTGTCCCATCTGGAAAAGTGTTACACTTCATTTTCCAAAACACATAACCTTATCTTGGTCGTGTTCCCTTTAGATTTCTAAGCAAGAAATGCCAATTTACTGTGTTCTGTATTTTATTATGAATACTCTGCCTAAACTCATTTTTGTATGGTGTCAGAATACAAAATTCAGAAAGGAAGAAGGCAAAACAAACACAACCAGAACAAATTGAGGCAATGGCCTAGCAGGAGACTTGAATGCTGCCGATTGAATACACCTGAAATCCCCATTCACACTCGATTTGGAGGGAATTCAGTGATGTCCCCTTGGCAAAGAGTTACATTTCATTTTCCAAAACAGAAAAAATCATCTTGGTCGTGTTGCCTGTAGATTTCTAAGAATGAAAACCCACATCCTGTGTTATTTATTGCTCTTTAAGGATACTATGTCTAACCTCATATTTGTATGGTGTCAGAATACAAAATTTGGAAAGGTAGAATCTAACACGAACAGAAACCCAGACAAATATAGGTAATTTGCTTAGCAGGAGACCTGAATGATACCGATTGAATACACCTGAAAACCAACATCACACTCAATTTGGAGGGAATTCAGCGCTTTCCATCTGGAAAGGGTTACATTTCATTTTCCAAAACAATAACCTTATCTTGGTCATGTTGCCTGTAGATTTCTAAGCATAAATGCCAATTTCCTGAGTTTTGTATACTTAATGAATACTCTGCCTAAACTCATTTTTTTATGGTGTCAGACTACAAATTCAGAAAGGAAGAAGGCAAAACAAACACAAACCAGAACAAATTTAGTCAAATGCCTAGCAGGAGACCTGAATGCTACCGATTGAATACACCTGAACATCCCATTCCACAACTCAATTTGGAGGGAATCAGAGCTGTCCTCTGGAAATGTTACATTTCATTTTCAAAAACACATAGCCTTATCCTGGTCGTGTGCCTGTAGATTTCTAAGCATGAAATGCCAATTTACTGTGTTTTGTATTTTTTTATGAATACTCTTCTAAACTCGTTTTTATGTTGTGAAAATAGAAAATTCAGAAATAGAAGGCAAAAGAACAACAAAACCAGAACTAATTCAGACAATTGTACCAATCAAGAGACCTGAATGCTGCAATTTAATACACAAGAAAATCCTTGAGCCTCGATTTGGAGGGAAATACTTAGCTGTAACCCTCAGCAACGAGTTAATTTCATTTTCGAAACAAAAATCCTCATCTTGTTCGTGTTTGCCTGTAGATTTCTAAGCATGGAACCCCATTGCTTTCTTTTTTATTGCATTATGGATACTCTGCCTAACCTCATTTTTGTATGGTGTCAGGATCCAAAATTTGGCCTAACCAGCTCACACACCATAACAACACACCCTGCCGCGTCGCAACCCACACACACACTCTCCGTGCATATCTCTCTATCTCTCTAGGCCCTCGATAGCTGCCGACATACACAACACTCACACACATTCTCTGATTCACACTCGGTTGGAGGGAATTCCAGAGCTGTCCACTCTGTGAAAAGTGTAACATTCTTTTCCAAAACACATCTACTAGATCGGAGTCGATCTCTCTATACACAATCATCTCTACGAGGACTCGAGCAATACTGTGTTTTGTATTATATATGATCTATTGCACTCAAACCATCATCTCTCTTTCTTATGATAGCTCAGACATACACACATTCAGACACAAAGGCAACTGAGCGACAAAACCACAAACCCCGAACACACATATAACGCGCTTATCTCTTGTGCGACACACACACAAAGTCTGACGGGGGATTGACACTCACACACAGACAACAAACACACATTCCGCCGCTATGAGGAGTGTGAGAGAGAGCACACACACACCACACACACACAGAGAGAGAGCAGGGTTACTCTCTCTATGTGTTCCTACAAAACCACATCACCTCTCACTCATTAGGTCGTGTTGCATGTTGCTTTCTAATCATGAAATACAGTTTACTGTGTTTTTGTATTTTTTTAGGAAACCTCTGCCTAACCACATTTTTGTATGTGTCCGATTACAAAATTGAGACACAGAGGATAAGGCAAAACTACAAACACACCCAGACCTTAATTCGAGGGAGTTGCCTTGAAGAGACCTGAACTGCTGCCGAGATTGATTATCACTGAGACCAACCTTCACACTACATGCTGGAGGGAATTGAGAGCTGTCCCTACGCGCAAAGACCACAGTGTTGTATTTAGTCTCTCACACAAACACAACACTCCAACTTGAGTTGTTGTCGCGAGGGGTGAGATGTATATAGACACACACACACCTCTTGCTAGTGTTGAGTGGGAGTGGGGTGATGTGAGGGTGAGGCGCCGTAGCGGGTGGGGTCATAGGTGTCAGCACACATACACACAGTACATATATACACAACACACACAGTGAGAGAGAGACACACACACAACACATATACTAAATTTATATTTTGGTGGTATATGGCGCGTGTCTTACGGTTAAGTTGAGATGCGTGAGAGATGTGATGTATTAGAGGTTTTACCACATGGAACACAAACATATATATCACACTGTGTATGTGTGGAGGAAGTCTATTTGCGTGTGTGCGCGCGCGCGGGACACACACAATGGGAGACACACACACAGAGGTGCGCGACTGAGAGATCACACACACACATACAGGACACACACACTGCAGTGGTATGCGCGTGTGTGAGGTGGTCACACATATACATTGCACACAGTTGACACACACTGAGGTATCGAGGGTGGAGGAGGGGTGGGATGTGGGGGGGTGGGTGGGGGGGGGGGGGGGGTGTTCTGAGACACACAGGAAGATGGTGGGGGGGGGGGGGGGGGGGTTGGGGTGCTCTATATGAGTTTTGAGACATCTATATACTGGTAGACACTTCACATTACACACATTAACATGAGATCGTAGTTGGAGAGGAGAGGAGGCGACATAGATGAGAGAGAGGTGTGTGATGTGGAGATATATTGAGAGTGTACTAATTGGGTGGGGGGGGTGGGGGGGGGGGGGGGGGGATTGAGTGTAGTGGTGAGTATAGGTGTGTGAGTGTGGGACAGAGTGGTGAGAACTGACACATGGGTGGGATATGTGGTTGGGGTGTTGGGGGTAATAGAGTAGTCTGGGGAGGTGTTAGGGGGGTGATGGGGGTGGGTATATTGGGGTGGGTGTGTGGGGGGGTGAGTATATGTGGGGGTGGGGTGGGGGGGGGATTGGGGTGTTCTGGGGGGGGGGGGGGGGGGGGGGGGGGGGGGGGGGGGGTGTGAGTGGGTTGGGGGAGGGGGGGGTGGGTGTGAGAATGTGGGTGTGTAGGAGGGGGGGGGGATGAGGGGGAAGGGTTGGTTGGTGGGTGTTTGTTTTTTTGTCTTATATGATTTTTTATATATGAATATACACATTATGAGATTTGTTTGGGGGATATTCCCCCAACTTCCCTCCCTCTTTACCCCCCCCCCCCCCCCACCTCCCCCACTCTTCCCAATCCCACTCCTTCTCCCATCCCTCACACCTCAAGACTCCCCCTGTCCCACACCAACCCCCTCCCAAATGCTGCCAACCGCGCTATACCCATCTGGGCCCGTGTACCCTAACCGTAACCCACACCCCACCCCTTCAACAAGGATACATGGTATGCCAGTATATTTTCACTGCATGGAAATGCCAATTAACAATGTATTGTATATTCTTACTAAATAAACTCTAACTTACTCTCATTTTAGTATGGTGTCATAATACAAAATTCAGAAATAAAGAAGGCAAATAACCAACACAAAATCAGAACACATTGAGGCAATAGCTCCTTAAGAGACCTGAAGCTGGCCCAAAAAATACAACACCTTACAAAATCCCATTTCACACTCGAATTGGAGGCAATTTCAGCTGGCTCATCTGGACAAGGGTTACATTTCATTTCCAAAACACATAACCTTCTATTTGTCGTGGTTGCCTGAGATTCAAATAGGCATAAAATTGCCAATTTCCTTTGATTTGTATATATTATGAATACTCAAATTAACAGCAGTTTTTGTATGTTGTCAGAATACAAAATTCAGAAAGGAAGAAGGCAAAAAAGAAACAACAAACCCATAACAAATGAGGCATTTGTTCAATCCAAGAGACCTGAATGCTGTGGATTCAATACACCTGAAAACCCATTCACATTCGATTTGGAGGGAATTCAGAGCTCTCTCCTCAGCAAAAGAGTTAGTATTCATTTTCCAACACACAAAAACTCATCTTGGTCTGTTGCTGTAGATTCTAAGCATGAAACGCCCAATTTCCTTTTTTTTATTTCATAGGAATACCTGCCTAAACTCTTTTTTTTGTATGGTGTCAGAATGCAAAATCAGAAAGAAGAAGTGGCGAGCGAGCGCAGGGGGGAACAGAAACCGCATACAAATTTAGCAATTGCAATCAAGAGACCTGAATCTGCCGATTGAATAGACCTGAAACCCCATTCACACTCGATTGGAGAGAATTCAGAGCTGTCCCCCACGGCAAAAGAGTTATATTCCTTTTCCAAAACACAAAAACTCATTTGCTCCTGTTGCCTGTAGATTTCTCAGCGGAAACACGAAAATTGCAGTGTTTTTTATTGCTTTATGGATACTCTGGCCTAACCTCATTTTGTATGGTGTCAAATACAAAATTTTTGTGAAAGAAAAGAAGCAAAAAAATCACAAACCCAGAC
>OX463241.1:65090043-65092543 GCA_949820135.1 Sylvilagus floridanus | reverse complement strand
AGTCCTAACCCTAAACCTAGCCATAGCCCTAGCCCTAACCCTAACCCTAACCCTAACCCTAACCCAAAGCCTAGCCCTAAGCCTAGCCCTACCCCTAGCCCTAGCCCTAGCCCTAACCCTAACCCTAGCCTTAGCCCTAGCCTATCCCTAGCCCTAACCCTAGCCCTAACCCTAACCCTAACCCTAAGCCTATCCCTACCCCTAGCCCTAGCCCTAGCCCTAACCCTAACCCTAACCCTAGCCCTAGCCATAACCCTAACCCTAACCCTAGCCCTAGCCCTAACCCTAAAACTAACCCTAACCCTAGCCATAGCCCTAACCCTAGCCCTAGCCCTAAACCTAGCCTTAGCCCTAGCCCTAGCCCTAACCCTAACCCTAGCCCTAACCCTAACCCTAACCCTAGCCCAAGCCCTAAACCTAACCCTATCCATAACCCTAACCCTAACCCTAGCTCTAGCCCTAGAACTAGCCCTAGCCATAGCCCTAGTCCTAGAACTAACCCTAATCCTAACCCTAGCCCTAGCCCTAACCCTAACCCTAGCCCTAGCCCTAGCCCTAGCCCTAACCCTAACCCTAATCGTAACCCTAGCCCTATCCCTAACCTAAACCTAGCCCTAGCCCTAGCCCTAGCCCTAGCCCTAACCCTAACCCTAACCCTAACCCTAAACCTACCCTAGCCCTAACCCTAGCCCAAGCCCTAAATCTAACCCTAAACCTAGCCCTAGCCCTAGCCGTACACCTAAAACTCGCCCTAGCCCTAGCCCTAGCCCTAACCCTAACCCTAACCCTAGCCCTAGCCCTAACTCTATCCCTAACCCTAACCCTAACCCTAACACTAACCCTAGCCCTAACCCTAACACTAGCCCTAACACTAACTCTAGCCCTAGCCCTAACCCTAACCCTATCCCTAACCCTAGACCTAGACCTAACTCTAACCCAAACCCTAACCCTAGCCCTAACCCTAAACCTATCCCTAGCCCTAGCCCCAGCGCTAGCCCTAGCCCTAGCCCTGGACCTAGCCCTAACCCTAGCCCTAGCCCTAGCCCTTACCCTAACCCTAACCCTAAGCCTAGGCCTAAGCCTAGCCCTACCCCTAGCCCTAGCCCTAGCCCTAACCCTAGCCCCTAGCCCTAGCCCTAGCCCTAGAGCTAGCCCTAACCCTAGACCTAACCCTAACCCTAAGCCTAGCCCTACCCCTAGCCCTAGCCCTAGCCCTAACCGTAAACCTAACCCTAGCCCTAGCCCTAAACCTAACCCTAAACCTAGCCCTAGCCCTAACCCTAACCCTAAACCTAACCCTAGCCCTAGCCCTAGCCCTAACCCTAACCCTAACCCTAACCCTAGCCCTAGCCCTAACCCTAACCCTAACCCTAGCCCTAGCCCTAACCCTAACCGTAACCCTAACCCTAGCCCCTACCCTAACACTAACGTTAGCCCTAACCCTAACCCTAGACCTAGACCTAACTCTAACCCTAACTCTAACCCTAGCCATAACCCTAACCCTAGCCCTAACACTAAACCTAACCCTAGCCCTAGCCCTAGCGCTAGCCCTATCCCTAGCCCTAGACCTAGCCCTAACCCTAGCCCTAGCCCTAGCCCTAACCCTACCCTAAACCTAAGCCTAGACCTAAGCCTAGCCCTACCCCTAGCCCTAGCCCTAGCCCTAACCCTAGCCCTAGCCCTAATCCTAGCCCTAGCCATAACCCTAGCCCTAACCCTAACCCTAACCCTAAGCCTAGCCCTACCCCTAGCCCTAGCCCTAGCCCTAACCCTAACCCTAACCCTAACCCTAGCCCTAAACCTAACCCTAACCCTAGCCGTAGCCCTACCCCTAACACTGACACTAACCCTAGCCCTAGCCCTAGCCCTAGCCCTAAACCTAGCCCTAGCCCTAGCCCTAGCACTAACCCTAAACCTAGCCCTAACCCTAACCCTAACCCAACCCTAGCCCAAGCCCTAAACCTAACCCTAACCCTAACCCTAACCCTAACCCTAACCCTAGCTCTAGACTTGCACTAACCCTAGCCATAGCCCTAGTCCTAGAACTAACCCTAACCCTAACCCTAGCCCTAGCCCTTACCCTAACCCTAGCCCTAGCCCTAGCCTTAGCCCTAACTCTAACCCTAACACTAACCCTAGCCCTAGCCCTAGGCCTAACCATAACCCTAACCGTAACCCTAGCCCTATCCCTAAACCTAACCCTAACCCTAGCCCTAGCCCTAGCCCTAACCCTAACCCTAACCCTAACCCTAAACCTACCCTAGCCCTAACCCTAGCCAAGCCCTAAACCTAACCTTAAACCTAGCCCTAGCCCTAGCCCCATCCGTACCCCTAACCCTAACCCTTACCCTAACCCTAGCCCTAACCCTAACCCTAACCCTAGCCCTAGCCCTAACTTTATCCCTAACCCTAACCCTAGCCCTAACAATAACCCTAGCCCTAACCCTAACACTAGCCCTAACACTAACTCTAGCCCTAGCCCAGCACTAACCCTATCCCT
>OX463241.1:65080043-65085043 GCA_949820135.1 Sylvilagus floridanus | reverse complement strand
AGCCCTAGCCCTAGCCCTAGCCCTAACCCTAACCCTAATCGTAACCCTAACCCTAGCCCTAGCCCTAAACCTTACCCTAGCCCTAGCCCTAGCCCTAGCCCTAGCCCTAACCCTAAACCTAACCCTAGCCCTAGCCCTAGCCCTAGACCTAACCCTAGCTCTAACCCTAGCCCTAGCCCTAACCCTAGCCCTAGCCCCAAGCCTAGCCCTAGCCCTAATCCTAACCCTAAACCTAACCCTAAACCTAGCCCTAGCCCTAACCCTAGCCCTATCCCTAACCCTAACACTAACCCTAGACGTAGACATAACTCTAACCCTAAACCTAACACTAGCCCTAACCCTAATCCTAGCACTAACCCTAACCCTAAACCTAACCCTAGCCCTAGCCCTAGCCCTAGCCCCAGCCCTAACCCCAACCTTAGCCCTAGCCCTAACCCTAACCCTAACCCTAGCCCTAGCCCTAAACCTAAACCCAAACCTAGCCCTAGCCCTAACCCTAACCCTAACCCAAACCTAGCCCTAGCCCTAACCCTAACCCTAACCCAAGCCCTAGACCTAGACCTAGCCCTAGCCCTAGGGCTAGCCCTAAACCTAAACCTAACCCTAACCCTAGCCCTAGTCCTAAACCTAACCCTAACCCTAACCCTAGCCCTAGTCCTAACCCTAACCCTAGCCCTAGTCCTAACCCTAGCCCTAGCCCTAGCCCTAGCCCTAGCCCTAGCCCTAACCCTAACCCTAGCCCTCACCCTAGACCTAGCCCTAAACCGAACCCTAACCCTAAACCTAGCCTAGCCCTAACATTAGACCTAACCCTAGCCCTAGCCCTAATCTTAGCCCTATCCCTAAACCTAAACCTAACCCTAGTCCTAGCCCTAGCCCTAGCCCTATCACTAAACCTAACCCAAACCCTGACCTTAGCCATAGCCCTAAAGCTAGCCCTAGCCCTAGCCCTAGCCCTAACCCTAACCCTAATCGTAACCCTAACCCAGGCCTAGCCCTAAACCTTACCCTAGCCCTAGCCCTAGCCCTAGCCCTAACCCTAAACCTAACCCTAGCCCTAGCCCTAGCCCTAGACCTAACCCTAGCTCTAACCCTAGCCCTAGCCCTAACCCTAGCCCTAGCCCCAAGCCTAGCCCTAGCCCTAATCCTAAGCCTAAACCTAACCCTAAACCTAGCCCTAGCCCTAACCCTAGCCCTATCCCTAACCCTAACACTAACCCTAGACGTAGACATAACTCTAACCCTAAACCTAACCCTAGCCCTAACCCTAATCCTAGCCCTAACTCTAACCCTAAACCTAACCCTAGCCCTAGCCCTAGCCCTAGCCCCAGCCCTATCCCCAACCTTAGCCCTAGCCCTAACCCTAACCCTAACCCTAGCACAAGCCCTAAACCTAGCCCTAGCCCTAGCCCTTGCCGTAGACCTAGCCATAACCCTAATCCTAACCCTAGCCCTAGCCCTAGCCCTAGCCCTAACCCTAACCCTAAACCTAACCCTAGCCCTAACCCTAGCCCTAAACCTAGACCTAGCCCTAAACCTAACCCCAACCCTAGCCCTAGCCCTAACCCTAACACTAACCCTAACCCTAACCGTAGCCCTAGCCCTAGCCATAGCCCAAACACTAGCTATAGCCATAGCCCTAGCCCTAACCCTAGACCTAACCCTAAACCTAGGCCTAACCTTAAAACTAACCCTAGCCCTAAACCTAGCCCTAGCCCTAAACCTAACCCCAACCCGAGCCCTAGCCCTAAACCTAACCCTAACGCTAACCGTAGTCCTAGCCCTAGCCATAGCCCAAACCCTAGCCATAGCCCTAGCCCTAGCCCTAACCCTAGCCCTAGCCCTAACCATAACACTAACCCTAACGCTAACACTAGCCCTAACCCTAACCCTAGCGCTAAGCCTAGCCCTAGCCCTAGCCCTAACCCTAACCCTAGACTTAACCCTAACCCTAACCCTAGCCCTAAGCCTAGCCCTAAGCCTAGCCCTAGCCCTAGACCTATCCCTAGCCCTAGACTTAACCCTAACCCTAACCCTAGCCCTAAGCCTAGCCCTAGTCCTAGCCCTAACCCTAACCCTAACCCTAAACCTAGCCCTAGCCCTAACCCTAACCCTAACCCTAACCCTAACCCTAGCCCTAGCCCTAACCCTAACCCTAGCCCAAGCCCTAGCCCTAGACTTAGCCCTAGCCCTAACCCTAACACTAACCCTAACCCTAACCCTAGCCCTAACCCTAACCCTAGCCCTAAGCCTAGCCCTAGCCCTAGCCCTAACCCTAACCCTAACCCTAACCCTAACCCTAGCCCTAGCCATAACACTAACCCTAGCCCTAGCCCTAGCCCTAGCCCTAACCCTAACCCTAACCCTAAACCTAACCCTAGCCCTAGCCCTAGCCCTCGCCCTAGCCCTAGCCCTAACCCTAACACTAACCCTAAGCCTAACCCTAGCCCTAGCTCTAATCCTAACCCTAGCCCTAGCCCTAGCCCTAGCCCTATCCCTAACCCTAGCCCTAAACCTAGCCCTAGTCCTAAACCTAACCCCAACCCTAGCACTAGCCCTAACCCTAATCCTAACCCTAACCTTTTCCCTAGCCCTAACACTAACCCTAGCCCTAGCCCTAGCCCTAGCCCTAGCCCTAGCCCTAGCCCTAGCGCTAGCCCTAACCCTAGCCCTAGACCTAGCCCTAGCCCTAACCCTAACCCTAAACCTAGCCCTAGCCCTAACATTAGACCTAACCCTAGCCCTAGCCCTAACTCTAGCCCTAGCCCTAACCCCAACCCTAACCTAGCCCTAGCCCTAATCTTAGCCCTATCCCTAAACCTAAACCTAACCCTAGCCCTAGCCCTAGCCCTAGCCCTATCACTAAACCTAACCCAAACCCTGACCTTAGCCATAGCCCTAAAGCTAGCCCTAGCCCTAGCCCTAGCCCTAGCCCTAACCCTAGCCCTAGCCCTAACCCTAGCTCTAACCCTAGCCCTAGCCCTAACCCTAGCCCTAGCCCCAAGCCTGGCCCTAGCCCTAATCCTAACCCTAAACCTAACCCTAAACCTAGCCCTAGCCCAAACCCTAGCCCTAGCCCTAACCCTAACACTAACCCTAGACCTAGACATAACTCTAACCCTAAACCTAACCCTAGCCCTAACCCTAATCCTAGCCCTAACCCTAACCCTAAACCTAACCCTAGCCCTAGCCCTAGCCCTAGCCCCAGCCCTAACCCCAACCTTAGCACTAGCCCTAACCCTAACCCTAACCCTAGCACAAGCCCTAAACCTAGCCCTAGCCCTAGCCCTTGCCCTAGACCTAGACATATCCCTAACCCTAACCCTAGCCCTAGCCCTAGCCCTAGCCCTAACCCTAACCCTAACCCTAACCCTAGCCCTAAACCTAGACCTAGCCCTAAACCTAACCCCAACCCGAGCCCTAGCCCTAAACCTAACCCTAACCCTAACCGTAGTCCTAGCCCTAGCCATAGCCCAAACCCTAGCCATAGCCCTAGCCCTAGCCCTAACCCTAGCCCTAGCCCTAACCCTAACATTAAACCTAACCTTAACACTAGCCCTAACCCTAACCCTAGCCCTAAGCCTAGCCCTAGCCCTAGCCATAACAATTACCCTAGACTTAACCCTAACCCTAACCCTAGACCTAAACCTAGACCTAGCCCTAAACCTAACCCCAACCCGAGCCCTAGCCCTAAACCTAACCCTAACCCTAACCGTAGTCCTAGCCCTAGCCATAGCCCAAACCCTAGCCATAGCCCTAGCCCTAACCCTAACCCTAAACCTAACCCTAACCCTAGCCCTAGCCATAACCCTAGCCCTAGCCCTCGCCCTAGCCCTAGCCCTAACCCTAACCCTAACCCTAACCCTAGCCCTAGCCCTAATCCTAACCCTAGCCCTAGCCCTAGCCCTAGCCCTAGCCCTAACCCTAACCCTAGCCCTAAACCTAGCCCTAGCCCTAAACCTAACCCCAACCCTAGCCCTAGCCCTAACCCTAACCCTAACCCTAACCCTATCCCTAGCCCTAACCCTAACCCTAAACCTAACCCTAGCCCTAGCCCTAACCCTAACCCTAGCCCTAGCCCTAGCCCTAGCCTTAGCCCTAGCCCTAACCCTAACACTAACCCTAACCCTAACCCTAGCCCTAACCCTAACCCTAGCCCTAAACCTAGCCCTAGCCCTAGCCCTAACCCTAACCCTAAACCTAACCCTAACCCTAGACCTAGCCATAACCTTAACCCTAGCCCTAGCCCTAGCCCTAGCCCCAACCCTAACCCTAAACCTAACCATAGCCCTAGCCCTAGCCCTCGCCCTAGCCCTAGCCCTAACCCTAACCCTAACCCTAACCCTAGCCCTAGCACTAATCCTAACCCTAGCCCTAGCCCTTGCCCTAGCCCTAGCCCTAACCCTAACCCTAGCCCTAAACCTAGCCCTAGCCCTAACCCTAACCCTAATCCTAATCCTAACACTAACCCTAGCCCTAGCCCTAAACCTAACCCTAGCCCTAGCCCTAGACTTAGCCTAAGCCCTAACCCTAACCCTAGCTTTAGCCCTAGCCCTAGCCCTAACCCTAATCCTAACCCTAACCCTAGCTCTAACCCTAGCCCTAACCCTAACCCTAACACTAACCCTAGAACTAGACATAACTCTAACCCTAAACCTAACCCTAGCCCTAACTCTAATCCTAGCCCTAACCCTAACCCTAAACCTAACCCTAGCCCTAGCCCTAGCCCTAGCCCCAGCCCTAACCCCAACCTTAGCCCTAGCCCTAACCCTAACCCTAACCCTAGCACAAGCCCTAAACCTAGCCCTAGCCCTAGCCCTTGCTCTAGACCTAGCCATAACCCTAGCCCTAGCCATAGCCCTAGCCCTAACCCTAACCCTAACCCTAACCCTAAACATAGCCCTAGCCCTAGCCATAGCGCTAGCCCTAAACCTAACCCTAACCCTAACCCTAACTCTAGCCCTAACCCTAACCCTAACCCATACCCTAGCCCTAGCCCT
>OX463241.1:65067543-65072543 GCA_949820135.1 Sylvilagus floridanus | reverse complement strand
AAACCTAGACCTAGCCCTAACCCTAACCCTAACCCCAGCCCTAGCCCTAACCCTAACCCTAGCCCTAAGCCTAGCCCTAGCCCTAGCCCTAACCCTAACCCTAAACCTAACCCTAACCCTAGCCCTAGCCATAACCCTAACCCTAGCCCTAGCCCTAGCCCTAGCCCTAACCCTAACCCTAACCCTAAACCTAACCCTAGCCCTAGCCCTAGCCCTCGCCCTAGCCCTAGCCCTAACCCTAACCCTAATCCTAACCCTAACCCTAGCCCTAGCCCTAATCCTAACCCTAGCCCTAGCCCTAGCCCTAACCCTAACCCTAACCCTAGCCCTAAACCTAGCCCTAGCCCTAGCGCTAGCCCTAACCCTAACCCTAACATTAACCCTAGCCCTAGTCCTAACCCTAACCCTAGCCCTAGTCCTAACCCTAGCCCTAGCCCTAGCCCTAGCCCTAGCCCCAGCCCTAACCCCAACCTTAGCCCTAGCCCTAACCCTAACCCTAACCCTAGCACAAGCCCTAAACCTAGCCCTAGCCCTAGCCCTTGCTCTAGACCTAGCCATAACCCTAACCCTAACCCTAGCCCTAGCCCTAGCCCTAACCCTAACCCTAACCCTAACCCTAAACCTAGCCCTAGCCCTAGCCATAGCGCTAGCCCAAAACCTAACCCTAACCCTAACTCTAGCCCTAACCCTAACCCTAACCCATATCCTAGCCCTAGCCCTTGCCCTAGCCCTAACCCTAACCCTAACCTAACCCTAGCCCTAGCCCTAGCCCTAGCCCTATCCTTAACCCTAACTCTAACCCTAACCCTAGCCCTAGCCCTAACCCTAAACCTATCCCTAGACCTAACCCTAACCCTAACCTTAACCATAGTCCTAGACCTAGCCATAGACCTAGCCCAAGCCCTAGCCCTAGCCCTAGCCCTAACCCTAACCCTAACCCTAGCCCTAGCCTTAACACTAATGCTAACCCTAACCCTAGCCCTAGCCCAACCCTAACCCTAGCCCCAACGCTAGCCCTATCCCTAAACCTAACCCTAACCCTAACCCTAACCATAGCTCTAACACTTACCCTAGCCCTAGCCCTAACCCTAACCCTAACACTAACCCTAGGCCTAGCCCTAGCCCTAGCCCTAGCCCTAGCCCTAGCCCTAGACTTAACCCTAACCCTAACTCTAACCCTGGCCGTAGCCCTAACCCTAACCCTAACCCTAAACCTAACCCTAGCCCTAGCCCTAGCCCTAGCCCTAGCCCTAAACCTAACCCTAACCCAAGCCCTAGCCCTAGGCCTATTCCTAGCCCTAACCCTAAACCTAACGCTAGCCCTAGCCCTAGCCCTAGCCCTAACCCTAACCCTAACCCTAACCCTAGCCCTAACCCTAGCCCTAAACCTAGACCTAGCCCTAAACCTAACACCAACCCTAGCCCTAGCCCTAACCCTAACACTAACCCTAACCCTAACCGTAGCCCTAGCCCTAGCCATAGCCCAAACCCTAGCTATAGCCATAGCCCTAGCCCTAACCCTAGACCTAACCCTAAACCTAGCCCTAACCCTAACCCTAACCCCAGACCTAAACCTAGCCCTAGCCCTAAACCTAACCCCAACCCGAGCCCTAGCCCTAAACCTAACCCTAACCCTAACCGTAGTCCTAGCCCTAGCCATAGCCCAAACCCTAGCCATAGCCCTAGCCCTAGCCCTAACCCTAGCACTAGCCCTAACCCTAACCCTAGCCCTAAGCCTAGCCCTGGCCCTAGCCCTAACCCTAACCCTAGACTTAACCCTAACCCTAACCCTACCCCTAAGCCTAGCCCTAAGCCTAGCCCTAGCCCTAGCCCTATCCCTAGCCCTAGACTTAACCCTAACCCTAACCCTAGCCCAAAGCCTAGCCCTAGTCCTAGCCCTAACCATAGCCCTAACCCTAACCCTAACCCTAACCCTAGCCCTAGCCCTAACCCTAACCCTAACCCCAGCCCTAGCCCTAACCCTAACCCTAGCCCTAAGCGTAGCCCTAGCCCTAACCCTAACCCTAAACCTAACCCTAACCCTAGCCCTAGCCATAACCCTAACCCTAGCCCTAGCCCTAGCCCTAGCCCTAACCCTAACCCTAACCCTAAACCTAACCCTAGCCCTAGCCCTAGCCCTCGCCCTAGCCCTAGCCCTAACCCTAACCCTAACCCTAACCCTAACCCTAGCCCTAGCCCTAATCCTAACCCTAGCCCTAGCCCTAGCCCTAACCCTAACCCTAACCCTAGCCCTAAACCTAGCCCTAGCCCTAGCGCTAGCCCTAACCCTAACCCTAACATTAACCCTAGCCCTAGTCCTAAACCTAACCCTAGCCCTAGTCCTAACCCTAGCCCTAGCCCTAGCCCTAGCCCTAGCCCTAGCCCTAACCCTAACCCTAGCCCTCACCCTAGACCTAGCCCTAAACCTAACCCTAACCCTAAACCTCGCCTAGCCCTAACATTAGACCTAACCCTAGCCCTAGCCCTAATCTTAGCACTATCCCTAAACCTAAACCTAACCCTAGTCCTAGCCCTAGCCCTAGCCCTATCACTAAACCTAACCCAAACCCTGACCTTAGCCATAACCCTAAAGCTAGCCCTAGCCCTAGCCCTAGCCCTAAGCCTAACCCTAATCGTAACCCTAACCCTAGCCCTAGCCCTAAACCTTACCCTAGCCCTAGCCCTAGCCCTAGCCCTAGCCCTAACCCTAAACCTAACCCTAGCCCTAGCCCTAGCCCTAGCCCTAACCCTAGCTCTAACCCTAGCCCTAGCCCTAACCCTAGCCCTAGCCCCAAGCCTAGCCCTAGCCCTAATCCTAACCCTAAACCTAACACTAAACCTAGCCCTAGCCCTAACCCTAGCCCTATCCCTAACCCTAACACTAACCCTAGACGTAGACATAACTCTAACCCTAAACCTAACCCTAGCCCTAACCCTAATCCTACCCCTAACCCTAACCCTAAACCTAACCCTAGCCCTAGCCCTAGCCCTAGCCCCAGCCCTAACCCCAACCTTAGCCCTAGCCCTAACCCTAACCCTAACCCTAGCACAAGCCCTAAACCTAGCCCTAGCCCTAGCCCTTGCCGTAGACCTAGCCATAACCCTAATCCTAACCCTAGCCCTAGCCCTAGCCCTAGCCCTAACCCTAAACCTAAACCTAACCCTAGCCCTAACCCTAGCCCTAAACCTAGACCTAGCCCTAAACCTAACCCCAACCCTAGCCCTAGCCCTAACCCTAACACTAACCCTAACCCTAACCGTAGCCCTAGCCCTAGCCATAGCACAAACCCTAGCTATAGCCATAGCCCTAGCCCTAACCCTAGACCTAACCCTAAACCTAGGCCTAACCTTAACCCTAACCCTAGCCCTAAACCTAGCCCTAGCCCTAAACCTAACCCCAACCCGAGCCCTAGCCCTAAACCTAACCCTAACCCTAACCGTAGTCCTAGCCCTAGCCATAGCCCAAACCCTAGCCATAGCCCTAGCCCTAGCCCTAACCCTAGCCCTAGCCCTAACCATAACACTATCCCTAACGCTAACACTAGCCCTAACCCTAACCCTAGCGCTAAGCCTAGCCCTAGCCCTAGCCCTAACCCTAACCCTAGACTTAACCCTAACCCTAACCCTAGCCCTAAGCCTAGTCCTAAGCCTAGCCCTAGCCCTAGCCCTATCCCTAGCCCTAGACTTAACCCTAACCCTAACCCTAGCACTAAGCCTAGCCCTAGTCCTAGCCCTAACCCTAACCCTAACCCTAACCCTAAACCTAGCCCTGGCCCTAACCCTAACCGTAACCCTAACCCTAGCCCTAGCCCAAACCCTAACCCTAGCCCTAGCCCTAGCCCTAGCCTTAGCCCTAGCCCTAACCCTAACACTAACCCTAACCCTAACCCTAGCCCTAACCCTAACCCTAGCCCTAAGCCTAGCCCTAGCCCTAGCCCTAACCATAACCCTAAACCTAACCCTAACCCTAGCCCTAGCCATAACCCTAACCCTAGCCCTAGCCCTAGCCCTAGGCCTAACCCTAACCCTAACCCTAAACCTAACCCTAGCCCTAGCCCTAGCCCTCGCCCTAGCCCTAGCCCTAACCCTAACACTAAACCTAAGCCTAACCCTAGCCCTAGCCCTAATCCTAACCCTAGCCCTAGCCCTAGCCCTAGCCCTAGCCCTAACCCTAACCCTAGCCCTAAACCTAGCACTAGCCCTAAACCTAACCCCAACCCTAGCCCTAGCCCTAACCCTAATCCTAACCCTAACCTTTGCCCTAGCCCTAACACTAATCCTAGCCCTAGCCCTAGCCCTAGCCCTAGCCTAGCCCTAGCGCTAGCCCTAACCCTAACCCTAACCCTAGCCCTAGTCCTAACCCTAACCCTAGCCCTAGCCCTAGCCCTAGCCCTAGCCCTAGCGCTAGCCCTAACCCTAGCCCTAGACCTAGCCCTAGCCCTAAACCTAACCCTAACCCTAGCCCTAGCCCTCGCCCTAGACCTAGCCCTAACCCTAACCCTACCCCTAAACCTAGCCCTAGCCCTAACATTAGACCTAACCCTAGCCCTAGCCCTAACTCTAGCCCTAGCCCTAACCCGAACCCTAACCTAGCCCTAGCCCTAATCTTAGCCCTATCCCTAAACCTAAACCTAACCCTAGCCCTAGCCCTAGCCCTAGCCCTATCACTAAACCTAACCCAAACCCTGACCTTAGCCATAGCCCTAAGGCTAGCCCTAGCCCTAGCCCTAGCCCTACCCTAGCCCTAGCCCTAACCCTAGCTCTAACCCTAGCCCTAGCCCTAACCCTAGCCCTAGCCCCAAGCCTAGCCCTAGCCCTAATCCTAACCCTAAAACCTAACCCTAAACCTAGCCCTAGCCCTAACCCTAGCCCTATCCCTAACCCTAACACTAACCCTAGACCTAGACATAACTCTAACCCTAAACCTAACACTAGCCCTAGCCCTAACCCTAATCCTAGCCCTAACCCTAACCCTAAACCTAACCCTAGCCCTAGCCCTA
>OX463241.1:65052543-65060043 GCA_949820135.1 Sylvilagus floridanus | reverse complement strand
CCTAGCCCTAGCCCTAGCCCTAAACCTAACCCTAATCCTAAACCTAGCCTTAGCCCTAGCCCTAGCCCTAGCCCTAACCCTAACCCTAACCCTAAACCTAGCCCTAGCCCTTGCCCTAGCAAGCCCTAACCATAACCCTAACCCTAGCCCTAGCCCTAGCCCTAGACCTTGCCTTAACCAAACCCTAGCCCTAGCCCTAGCCCTAGCCCCAAGCCTAGCCCTAGCCCTGATCCTAACCCTAACCCTAACCCTAGCCCTAGCTCTAGCCCTACCCTAGCCCTAGCCCTAACCCTAACCCTAACCCTAACCCTAACCCTAACCCTAAACCTAACCCTAGCCCTAACCCTAACCCTAGCCCTAGCCCTCACCCTAACCCTAAATCTAAACCTAACCATAGCCGTAGATCTAGCCCTAGCTTCACCGTAGCCCTAGCCCCAAGCATAGCCCTAGCCCTGATCCTAACCCTAACCCTAACCCTAAACCTAGACCTAGCCCTTACCCTAGCCCTATCCCTAACCCTAACCCTAGCCCTAGCCCTAGCCCTAGCCCTAGCCCTAGTCCTACCCCTAACCCTAACCGTAACCCTAACCCTAAACCTAGCCCTAGCCCTAACCCTAACCCTAGCCCTAGCCCTAACTCTAACCCTAACATTAACCTTATCCCGAACCCTAGACCTAGCCCTAGCCCTAGCCGTAGACCTAGCACTAGCCCTAAACATAACACTAACACAAGACCTAACCCTAACCCTAGCCCTAGCCCAACCCCTACACTAACCCTAACCCTAGTCCTAACCCTTAACCCTAACCCTAACCCTAGCCCTAGCCCTAGCCCTAGCCCTAGCCCTAACCCAACCCCTACCCTAACCGAAACGCTAGCCCTAACCCTGACCCTAACCCTAGCCCTACCCCTAGCCCTAGCCCTAACCCTAACCCTAACCCTAACCCTAAACCTAGCCCTCGCCCTAACCCTAGCCCTATCCCTAACCCTAACCCTAGCCCTAGCCCTAGACCTAGCCCTAGCCCTAGCCCTAACCCTAAACCTAACCCTAACCCTAGCCCTAGCCCTAGCCCTAGCCCTAACCCTAACCCTAACCCTAATCATAAACCTAACCCTAACCCTAAACCTAGCCCTAATTTTAACCCTAAACCTAGCGCTAACCCTAGCCCTAATCCTAGCCCTAGCCCTAGCCCTCGCCCTAGCCCTAGCCCTAACCCTAAAACTAACCCTAACCTAGCCCTAGCCCTAGCCCTAGCCCCAACCCTAAACCTAACCTTAACCTTAACCCTAACCCTAACCCTAGCCCTAGCCCTAGCCCTAACCCTAACCCTAGCCCTAGCCCTTGCCCTAGCCCTACCTCTAACCCTAAACCTAACCCTAACCCTAACCTAGCACTAAAGCTAGACCTAGCCCTAGCCCTAACCCTAACCCTAACCCTAAACCTAACCCTAGCCCTAGCCCTAGCCCTCGCCCTAGCCCTAGCCCTAACCCTAACCCTAACCCTAACCCTAACCCTAGCCCTAGCCCTAATCCTAACCCTAGCCCTAGCCCTAGCCCTAGCCCTAGCCCTAACCCTAACCCTAGCCCTAAACCTAGCCCTAGCCCTAACCCTAACCCTAATCCTAACCCTAACACTAACCCTAGCCCTAGCCCTAAACCTAACCCTAGCCCTAGCCCTAGCCTTAGCCTAAGCCCTAACCCTAACCCTAACCCTAGCTTTAGCCCTAGCCCTAGCCCTAACCCTAACCCTAACCCTAACCCTAGCTCTAACCCTAGCCCTATCCCTAACCCTGACACTAACCCTAGACCTAGACATAACTCTAACGTAAACCTAACCCTAGCCCTAACTCTAATCCTAGCCCTAACCCTAACCCTAAACCTAACCCTAGCCCTAGCCCTAGCCCTAGCCCCAGCCCTAACCCCAACCTTAGCCCTAGCCCTAACCCTAACCCTAACCCTAGCACAAGCCCTAAACCTAGCCCTAGCCCTAGCCCTTGCTCTAGACCTAGCCATAACCCTAACCCTAACCCTAGCACTAGCCCTAGCCCTAACCCTAACCCTAACCCTAACCCTAAACCTAGCCCTAGCCCTAGCCATAGCGCTAGCCCTAAACCTAACCCTAACCCTAACCCTAACTCTAGCCCTAACCCTAACCCTAACCCATATCCTAGCCCTAGCCCTTGCCCTAGCCCTAACCCTAACCCTAACCCTAACCTAACCCTAGCCCTAGCCCTAGCCCTAGCCCTATCCTTAACCCTAACTCTAACCCTAACCCTAGCCCTAGCCCTAACCCTAAACCTATCCCTAGCCCTAACCCTAACCTTAACCATAGCCCTAGACCTAGCCATAGACCTAGCCCAAGCCCTAGCCCTAGCCCTAGCCCTAACCCTAACCCTAACCCTAGCCCAAGCCTTAACACTAATGCTAACCCTAACCCTAACCCTAGCCCTAGCCCAACCCTAACCCTAGCCCCAACGCTAGCCCTATCCCTAAACCTAACCCTAACCCTAACCCTAACCATAGCTCTAACACTTACCCTAGCCCTAGCCCTAACCCTAACCCTAACACTAACCCTAGGCCTAGCCCTAGCCCTAGTCCTAGCCCTAGCCCTAGCCCTAGCCCTAGACTTAACCCTAACCCTAACTCTAACCCTGGCCGTAGCCCTAACCCTAACCCTAAACCTAAACCTAACCTTAGCCCTAGCCCTAGCCCTAGCCCTAGCCCTAAACCTAACCCTAACCCAAGCCCTAGCCCTAGGCCTATTCCTAGCCCTAACCCTAAACCTAACGCTAGCCCTAGCCCTAGCCCTAGCCCTAGCCCTAACCCTAAACTAACCCTAGCACAAGCCCTAAACCTAGCCCTAGGCCTAGCCCTTGCCCTAGACCTAGCCAAGACCCTAACCCTAACCCTAGCCCTAGCCCTAGCCCTAGCCCTAACCCTAACCCTAACCCTAGCCCTAACCCTAGCCCTAAAGCTAGACCTAGCCCTAAACCTAACACCAACCCTAGCCCTAGCCCTAACCCTAACACTAACCCTAACCCTAACCGTAGCCCTAGCCCTAGCCATAGCCCAAACCCTAGCTATAGCCATAGCCCTAGCCCTAACCCTAGACCTAACCCTAAACCTAGCCCTAACCCTAACCCTAACCCTAGCCCTAAACCTAGCCCTAGCCCTAAACCTAACCCCAACCCTAGCCCTAGCCCTAACCCTAACCCTAAACCTAACCCTTGCCCTAGCCCTAACCCTAGCCCTAGCCCTAGTCCTAGCCCTAGCCCTAGCCCTAGCCCTAGCCCTAACCCTAACCCTAGCCCTAAACCTAGCCCTAGCCCTAAACCTAACCCAACCCTAGCCCTAGCCCTAACCCTAACCCTAACCCTAACCCTTGCCCTAGCCCTAACCCTAACCCTAACCATAGCCCTAGCCCTTGCCCTAGCCCTAGCCCTAGCGCTAGGCCTAACCCTAACCCTAACCCTAGCCATAGTCCTAACCCTAACCCTAGCCCTAGTCCTAACCCTAGCCCTAGCCCTAGACCTAGCCCTAACCCTAACCCTAACCCTAGCCCTAGCCCTCGCCCTAGACCTAGCCCTAACCATAACCCTAACCCTAAACCTAGCCCTAGCCCTAACATTAGACCTAACCCTAGCCCTAATCTAACTCTAGCCCTAGCCCTAACCCTAACCCTAAACCTACCCCTAGCCCTAATCTTAGCCCTATCCCTAAACCTAAACCTAACCCTAGCCCTAGCCCTAACCCTAGCCCTATCACTAAACCTAACCCAAACCCTGACCCTAGCCATAGCCCTAAAGCTAGCCCTAGCCCTAGCCCTAGCCTTAGCCCTAACCCTAACCCTAATCCTAACCCTAACACTAACCCTAGCCCTAGCCCTAAACCTAACCCTAGCCCTAGCCCTAGCCCTAGCCCTAGCCCTAACCCTAACCCTAACCCTAGCCCTAGCCCTAGCCCTAGCCCTAACCCTAACACTAACCCTAACCCTAGCTCTAAACCTAGCCCTAGCCCTAACCCTAGCCCTAGCCCCAAGCCTAGCCCTAGCCTTAATCCTAACCCTAAACCTAACCCTAAACCTAGCCCTAGCCCTAACCCTAGCCCTATCCCTAACCCTAACACTAACCCTAGACCTAGACATAACTCTAACCCTAAACCTAACCCTAGCCCTAACTCTAATCCTAGCCCTAACCCTAACCCTAAACCTAACCCTAGCCCTAGCCCTAGCCCTAGCCCCAGCCCTAACTCCAACCTTAGCCCTAGCCCTAACCCTAACCCTAACCCTAGCACAAGCCCTAAACCTAGCCCTAGCCCTAGCCCTTGCCCTAGACCTAGCCATAACCCTAACCCTAACCCTAGCCCTAGCCCTAGCCCTAGCCCTAACCCTAACCCTAACCCTAACCCTAAACCTAGCCCTAGCCCTAGCCATAGCGCTAGCCCTAACCCTAACCCTAACTCTAACCCTAACTCTAGCCCTAACCCTAACCCTAACCCTTACCCTAGCCCTAGCCCTAGGCCTAGCCCTAGCCCTAACCCTAACCCTAACCTAACCCTAGCCCTAGCCCTAGCCCTAGCCCTAACATTAACCCTAACTCTAACCCTAACCCTAGCCCTAGCCCTAACCCTAAACCTATCCCTAGCCCTAACCCTAACCCTAACCTTAACCATAGCCCTAGACCTAGCCATAGACCTAGCCAAAGCCCTAGCCCTAGCCCTAGCCCTAACCCTAACCCTAACCCTAGCCCTAGCCCTAACACTAACGCTAACCCTAACCCTAACCCTAGCCCTAGCCCTAACCCTAACCCTAGCCCCATCGCTAGCCCTATCCCGAAACCTAACCCTAACCCTAACCCTAACCATAGCTCTAACACTTACCCTAGCCCTAGCCCTAACCCTAAACCTAACACTAACCCTAGGCCTAGCCCTAGCCCTAGCCCTAGCCCTAGCCCTAGCCCTAGACTTAACCCTACCCTAACTCTAACCCTGGCCGTATCCCTAACCCTAACCCTAACCCTAAACCTAACACTAACCTTACCCCTAGCCCTAACCCTAAACCTAGCTCTAGACCTAGTCATAGCCCTAGCCCTAACCCTAACCCTAACCCTAACCCTAGCCCTAGCCCTAGCCCTCGCCTTAGCCCTAAACCTAACCCTAACCCTAACCCTAACCCTAACCCTAGCCCTAGCCCTAACCCTAAACCTAGCCTTAGCCCTAGCCCTAGCTCTAACCATAACCCTAGCCCTAAACCTAGCCCTAGCCCTAAACCTAACCCCAAACATAGCCCTAATCCTAACCCTAACCCTAAACCTAACCCTAGCCCTAGCCCTAGCCCTAACCCTAAGCCTAGCCCTAGCCCTAGCCATAGCGCTAGCCTAACCCTAACCCTAACCCTAACCCTAACCCTAGCCCTAGCCCTAACCCTAGCCCTAGCACTAGACCTAGTCCTAGCCCTAAACCTAACCCTAACCCTAGCACTAGCCCTCGCCCTAGAACTAGCCCTAACCCTAACCCTAAACAAAGCCCTAGACCTAACCTTAGACCTAACCCTAGCCCTAGCCCTAACCCTAGCCCTAGCCCTAACCCTAACCCTAACCTTAAACATAGCCCTAGCCCTAATCTTAGCCCTATCCCTAAACCTAACCCTAACCCTAGCCCTAGCCCTAGCCCTAGCCCTAACACTAAACCTAACCATAACCCTAACCTTAGCCATAGCCCTAAAGCTAGCCCTAGCCCTAGCCCAGGCCCTAGCCCTAGCCCTAACCCTAAACCTAGACCTAGCCCTAGCCCTAGCCCTAGCCCTAACCCTAACCAAAACCCTAACCCTAGCTCTAACCCTAGCCCTAGCCTTAGCACTAGCCCTAGCCCGAAGCCTAGCCCCAGCCCTAATCCTAACCCTAAACCTAACCCTAAACCTAGCCCTAGCCCTAACCCTAGCCCTATCCCTAACACTAACACTAACCCTAGACCTAAACATAACACTAACCCTAACCCTAACCCTAGCCCTAACCCTAACCCTAGCCCTAGCCCTAGCCCTAGCGCTAGCCCTAACCCTAACCCTAGCCTAAGCCCTAACCCTAGCCCTAGCCCTAGCCTAGCCCTAGCCCTAACCCTAACCCTAACCCTAACCCTAGCCCTAGCCCTCATCCTAGACCTAGCCCTAACCCTAAACCTAACCCTAAACCTAGCCCTAGCCCTAACCTTAGACCTAACCCTAACCCTAGCCCTAACCCTAGCCCTAGCCCTAACCCTAACACTAACCCTAACCCTAACCCTAAACCTAGCCCTAGCCCTAAACTTAGCCCTATCCCTAAACCTATCCCAAACCCTAGCCCTAGCCCAAGCACTAGACCTAACACTAACCCTAACCCTAACCCTAACCATAGCCATAGCCCTAAAGCTTGCCCTAGCCCTAGCCCTAGCCGTAGCCCTCACCCTAACCCTAATCCTAACCCTAACCCTAACCATAGCCCTAGCCCTTAGCCTAACCCTAGCCCTATCCCTAGCCCTAGCCCTAACCCTAACCCTAACCCTAGACCTAGCCCTAGCCCTAGATCTAACCCTAACCCTAACCCTAACCCTAGCTCTAACCCTATCCCTAGCCTTAGCCCTAGCCCTAGCTCCAAGCCTAGCCCTTGCCCTAATCCTAACTCTAAACCTAACCCTAATCCTACCCCTAGCCCTAACCCTAGCCCTATCGCTAACCCTAACACTAACCCTAGACCTAGACATAACTCTAACCCTAAACCTAACCATAGCCCTAACCCTAAACCTAGCCCTACCCTAACCCTAAACCTAACCCTAGCACTAGCCCTAGCCCTAGCCCCAGCCCTAACCCCAACCCTAGCCAAGCCCTAACCCTAAACCTAACCCTAGCCCTAGCCCTAAACCTAGCCCTAGCCCTAGCCCTTGCCCTAGACCTAGCCCTAACCATAACTCTAACCCTAGCCCTAGACCTAGCCCTAACCCTAAACTTAACCCTAACCCTAACCCTAACTCTAGCCCTAAACCTAGACCTAGCACTAAACATGACCCCAACCCTAGCCCTAGCCCTAACCCTAACACTAACCCTAACCCTAACCGTAGCCCTAGCCCTAGCCATAGCCCAAAACCTAGCCATAGCCCTAGCCCTAGCCCTAACCCAATACCTAACGCTAACCCTAGCCCTAACCCTAGTCCTAGCCCTAACCCTAAACCTATCCCTAGCCCTAACCCTAAATCTAAACCTAACCCTAGCCCTATCCCTAGCCATAGACCTAGACAAAGCCCTAGCCCTAGCCCTAGCCCTAACCCTAAACCTAACCCTAGCCCTAGCCCTAACACTAACCCTAACCCTAACCCTAACCCTAGCCCTAGCCCTAACCCTAACCCTAGCCCTAGCGCTAGCCCTAGCCCTAGCCCTAGCCCTAACCCTAACGCTAACCCTAACCATAGCTCTAACCCTTACCCTAGCCCTAGCCCTAACCCTAACCCTAACACTAACCCTAGGCCTAGCCCTAGTCC
>OX463241.1:65040043-65042543 GCA_949820135.1 Sylvilagus floridanus | reverse complement strand
CCCTAACACTAACCCTAACCGTAACCCTAACCCGACCCTAGCCCTAGCCCTAGCCCTAGACCTAACCCTAAACTTAACCCTAGGCCTAACCATAACACTAACCCTAGCCCTAGCCCTAGCCCTAGCCCTAACCGTAAACCTAAACCTAGCCGTAGCCTAGCCCAAGCCCTAACCCTAACCCTAACCATAACCCTAGGCTTAGCCCTAGCCCTAGCCCTAGCCCTAGACCTAACCCTCACCCTAGCCCTAGCCCTAGCCCTAGCCCTAGTTCTAGCCCTAAGCCTAACCTTAACCCTAGCCCTAGCCCTAGCCCTAGACCATGCCCTAACCCTAACCCTAGCCCTAGCCCTAGCCCTAGCCCTAGCCCTAGCCCTAGCCCCAAGCCTAGCCCTAGCCCTGATCCTAACCCTAACCCTCACCCTAAACCTAGCCCTAGCCCTAACCCTAGCCCTATCCCTAAACCTAACCCTAGCCCTAGCCCTAGCCCTAGGGCTAGTCCTAGCTCTAACCCTAAACCTAACTCTAACCCAGCCCTAACCCTAGCCCTAGTCCTAACCCTAGCCCTAGCCCTAACCCTAAACCTAACACTAGCCTTAGCACTAACTCTAGCCGTAGCCCTACCCTTAGCCCTAGCACTAGCCCTAACCCTTACCCTAACCCTAAACCTAGCCCTGGCCCTAACCCTAAACCTAACCCTAGCCCTAACCCTTACCCTAGCCCAAACCCTAACCCATCCCTAACCCTAGCCCTAGCCCTAGCCCTAACCCTAACCCTAGCCCTAGTCCTAACCCTAGCCCTAGCCCTAAGCCTAACCCTAGGACTAGCCCTAGACCTAGCCCTAACCCTAGCCCTAACCCTAACCCTAAACCTAGCCCTAGACCTAGCCCTAACCCAAGCCCTAGGCCTAAACCTAACCGTAACCCTAGCCCTAACCCTAACCCTAACCTTAGCCATAGCACTGACCCTAACCCTAACCCTAACCCTAGCCCTAGACCTAGCCATTGCCCTAAACCTAGCCCTAGCCCAAGCCCTAGCACTAACCCTAACTCTAACTGCAACCCTAGCCATAAACCTAGCCCTAGCCCTAACCCTAACCCTAGCCCTAGCCCTAACCCTAAACCTAACACTAGCCTTAGCACTAACCCTAGCCGTAGCCCTACCCTTAGCCCTAGCACTAGCCCTAACCCTTACACTAACCCTAAACCTAGCCCTGGCCCTAACCCTAAACCTAACCCTAACCCTAACCCTAACCATAACCCTAGACCTAACCCTAACCCTAACCCTAGCCCTATGCCCTAACTCTAACCCTAAACCTAACTCTAGCCCTAACCCTTACCCTAGCCCAAACCCTAACCCATCCCTAACCCTAGCCCTAGCCCTAGCCCTAACCCTAACCCTAGCCCTAGTCCTAACCCTAGCCCTAGCCCTAAGCCTAAACCTAGGACTAGCCCTAGACCTAGCCCTAACCCTAGCCCTAACCCTAACCCTAAACCTAGCCCTAGACCTAGCCCTAACCCAAGCCCTAGGCCTAAACCTAACCGTAACCCTAGCCCTAACCCTAACCCTAACCTTAGCCATAGCACTGAGCCTAACCCTAACCCTAACCCTAGCCCTAGACCTAGCCATTGCCCTAAACCTAGCCCTAGCCCAAGCCCTAGCCCTAACCCTAACCCTAACTGCAACCCTAGCCATAAACCTAGCCCTAGCCTTAACCCTAACCCTAGCCGAAGCCCTAGCCCTACCCCTAGCCCTAACCATAGCCCTAACCCTAACCCTAACCCTAACCCTAGCCATAGCCCTAAACCTAGACCTAGCCCTAGCCATAACCCTAGCCCTAACCCTAACCTTAGCCCTAGCCCTAGCCCTAACCATAACCCTAACCCTGACCCTAACCATAGCCCTAAACCTAGACCTAGCCCTAGCCCTAACCCTAAACCTAGCCCTAAACCTAACCCTAGCCCTAGCCCTAGCCCTAACCCTAACCCTAAACCTATCCCTATCCCTAGCCCTAGCCCTAACCCTAACCCAAACCCTAACCTTAACCCCAACCCTAGCCCTAGCCCTAGCCCTAACCCTAACCCTAGCCCTAGCCCTAGCCCTAGCCCTAGCCCGTACCCTAACCCTAACCCTAACCCTAAACCTAGCCCTAAACCTAACCCTAGCCCTAGCCCTAAACCTAACCCTAGCCCTAGCCCTAGCCCTAGCCGTAACCCTAACCTTAACCCTAACCCTAACCCTAACCCTAGCCCTACACCCTGCCCTAGCCCTAGCACTAACACTAAACCTAACCCTAGCCATAACCTTAGCCCTAGCCCTAACGCTAGCCCTAGCCCTAGCCTTAGCCCTAGGCCTAACCCTAACCCTAACCCTAACCCTAATCCTAACCCTAACCATAACCCTAGCCCTAGCCCTAACCCTAGCCCTAGCCCTAGCCCTAGCCCTAGCCCTAACCCTAACCCTAGCCCTAGCCTTAGCCCTAGACCTAGCCCTAGCCCTAACC
>OX463241.1:65027543-65030043 GCA_949820135.1 Sylvilagus floridanus | reverse complement strand
CTAGCCCTATCCCTAACCCTAATCCTAACCCTAACCCTAGCCCTACCCTAGACCGAGCCCTAGCCCTATCCCTAACCCTAACCCTAGCCCTAGCCCTAGCCTTAATCCTTACCCTAACCCTAACCATAACCCTAGCCCTAGCCCTAACCCTAACCCTATCCCTAGCCCTAGCCCTAGCCCTAGCACCAAGCCTAGCCCTAGCCCTAATCCTAACCCTAAACCTAACCCTAAACCAAGCCCGAGCCCTAACCCTAGCCCTATCCCTAACCCTAACCATAGACCTAGCCCTAACTCTAACCCTAAACCTAACCCTAGCCCTAACCCTAAATCTAGCCCTAACCCTAACCCTAGCCCTAGCCCTAGCCCTAGCTCCAGCCCTAACCCTAACCCTAGCCCCAGCCATAAGCCTAGTCCTAGCCTTAACCCTAACCCTAGCCCTAGACCTAGCCCTAGCCCTAGCCCTAGCCCTAACCCTAGCCCTAACCCTAACCCTAAAATGAACCCTAGCCCTAGCCCTAGCCCTAAACCTTACGCTAGCCCTAGCCCTAGCCCGAGAACTAGCCCTAATGCTAACCCTAACCCTAGCCCTAGCCCTAGCCCTAGCCCTAGCCCTAGCCCTAACCCTAGCCCTAACCCTAAACCTAACACGAACCCTAGCCCTAGCCCTAGCCCTAGCCATAAACCTTACCCTAGCCCTAGCCCTAGCCCGAGCCCTAGCCCTAACGCTAAACCTAACCCTAGCCCTAGCCCTAGCGCTAGCCCTAGCCCTAACCCTAACCCTAAAACTAGCCCTAGCCCTAACCCTAGCCCTAGCCCTAGACCTAGCCCTAACCCTAGCCCTAGACCTAGCCCTAGCCCTAGCCATAGCCCTAACCCTAACACTAGCCCTAGCCCTAGCCCTAGCCCTAACCCTAACCCTAACCCTAGCCCTAAACCTACCCCTAGCCCTAGCCCTAACCCTAACCCTAACCCTAACACTAACCCTAGCCCTAGCCCTAGCCCTAGCCCTAGCCCTAAAACTAACCCTAGCCCTAGCCCTAACCCTAAACCTAACACTAGCCTTAGACCTAAACCTAGCCCTAGCCCTAGCCCTAGCCCTAGCCCTAGACCTAGTCCTAACCCTAACCCTAACCCTAACCCTAAATCTAGCCCTAGCTCTATCCTATACTTATCCCTAGCCTTAACCCTAAACCTAACCCTAAGCCTAGCTCTAACCCTAAACAAAGCCCTAGCCCTAACCCTAACCCTAAATCTAACCCTAACCCTAGCCCTAGCCCTAACCCTAGCCCTAGCCCTAGCCCTAATCCTAACCCTAACCCTAGCCCTAGCCCTAGCCCTAGCCCTAACCCTAACCCTAACCGTAACCCTAGCCCTACTCCTAACCCTAGCCCTAGCCCTAACGCTAACCCTAACCCTAACCCTAACCCTAGCCCTAAACCTAACCCTAACCCTAGCCCTAGCCCTTGCCCTAGCCCTAGACCTAGCCCTAACACTAGCCCTATCCCTAGTCCTAGCCCTAACCCTAACCATAGCCCTAGCCCTAGCCCTAGCACTAGCCCTAGCCGTAGTCTTAGCCCTAAACCTAACCCTAATCCTAACCCTAACCTTAACCCTAATCCTAACCCTAACCCTAACCCTAACCCTAAACCTAGCCCTAACTCTAACACTAACCCTAACCCTAGTCGTAACCCTACCCTAACCCAAGCCCTAGCCCTAGCCCTAGCCCTTGCCCTAACCCTAAACCTAACCCTAACCCTAGCCCTAGCCCTAGCCCTAGCCCTAACCCTAAACCTAACCCTAACCTTAACCCTAACCATAGCCCTAGCCCTAGCGCTAACCCTAACCCTAGCCCTAGCCCTAGACCTAGCCCTAGCCCTAGCCCTAACCCTAAACCTAACCCTAACCCTAACATAGCCCTAAACCTAGACCTAGCCCTAGCCCTAACCCTAACCCTAAACTTAGCCCTAAACCTAACCATACCCCTAGGCCTAACCCTAAGCCTAACCCTAACGCTAACCCTAACCCTAGCCCTAACCCTAACCCTAGCCCTAGCCCTAACCCTAACCCTAACCCTAACACTCACCCTAGCCCGAGCCCTAGCACTAGACCTAGCCCCAGCCCTAGCCCTAGCCGTAACCCTAACCCTAACCCTAAACCTAGCCCTAACCCTAACCTAGCCCTATCCCTAACCCTAACCCTAACCCCAGCCCTCGCCCTAACCCTAGCCCTAGCCCTAACCCTAACCCTAACCCTAGTCCTAGCCCTAGCCCTAGCCCTAGCCCTAGCCCCAAGCCTAGCCCTAGCCCTAATCCTAACCCTAAACCTAACCCTAAACCTAGCCCTAGCCCTAAACTTAGCCCCATCCCTAACCCTAACCCTAGCCCTAGCCCTAGCCCTAGCCCTAACCCTAACCCTAACCCTAGCAGTAGCCCTAGCCCTAAACCTAACCCTAACCCAAGCCCTAGCCCTAGCCCTAACCCTAAACCTAACCCTAGCCCTA
>OX463241.1:65000043-65005043 GCA_949820135.1 Sylvilagus floridanus | reverse complement strand
CCCTAACCTAACCCTAGACCCAACACTAACCCTAGCCCTAGCCCTAGCCCTAACCCTAACCCTAACCCTAGCCCTAGCCCTAGCCCTTACCCTAACCCTAACCCTAGCCCTAGCCCTAGCCCTACCCTTAGATTTAGCCCTAAACCTAAACCTAAACCTAACCCTAACCCTAGCCCTAAATCTAACCCTAAACCTAGCCCTAGCCCCAACCCTTACCCTAGCCCTAGCCCTGGCCCTAACCCTAGCCCTAGACTTAACGCTAACCCTAAACCTAACCCTAGCCCTATCCCTAACCCTAGCCCTAGCCCTAACCCTAACCCTAACCCTAGCTCTAGCCCTAGCCCTAGCCCTATCACTAGCTCTAACCCTAACCCTAACCATAGCCCTAAACCTAAACCTAACCCTAAACGTAGCCCTTGCCCTAATTCTAACCCTAAACCTAACCGTAGCCCTAACCCTAACCCTAGACCTAGCCCTAGCACTAGCCCTAGCCCTAGCCCTAGCCCTAACCCTAACCCTAGCCCTAACCCTAGCCCTAACCCCTATCCCTAACCCTAGCCCTAGACCTAGCCCTAGCCCTAACCCTAGCCCTAACCCTAACCCTAACCCTAACCCCTAGACCTAGCCCTACACCTAGCCCTAGCCCTAGCCCTAACACTAAATCTAACCCTAAACCTAACCCTAGACCTAGCCCTAACCGTAACCCTAACGCTAACCCCTAGCCCTATCCCTAACCCTAACACTAACCCTAACCCTAAACCATAACCCTAGCCTTAGCCCTAGCCCTAGCCCTAACCCTAAACCTAACCCTAGCCCTAGTCTAGCCCTAACACTAACCCTAACCCTAACCCTAGCCCTAGCCCTAGCACTAAACCTAAACCTAACCCTAGTCCTAACACTAACCCATTAACACTAACCCTAACCCGAGCCCTAACCCTAGCCCTAGCCCTAGCCCTAGACCTATCCCAAACACTAACCCTAACCCTAACCCCAGCCCTAGCCCTAGCCCTAGCCCTAGCCCTAGCCCTAAACCTAACCCTAACCCTAGCCCTAATCCTAACCCCTAACCCTAACCCTAACCCGAGCCCTAGCCCTAGCCCTAGCCCTATAGCCCTAAACCTAGCCCTAGCACTAACCCTAACCCTAGTCCTAGCCCTAGCCCTAGCCAAAACCCTAACCCTAGCCCTAAACCTAGCCCTAGCACTAACCCTAACCCTAGGCCTAGCCCTAGCCCCAGCCCTAACCCTAGCCCTAACAATAACCCCAACACTAACTCTATCCCTAGCCCTACAACTAGTCCTAGCCCTAGCCCTAACCCTAGCCCTAACACTAACACTAGCCCTAGGCCTAACCCTAGCCCTAACCCTAACCCTAACCCTAATCCTAACCATGGCCCTAGCCCTACCCCTTACACTAACCCTAACCCTAACCCTAGACATAGCCCTAGCCCTAGCCCTAGCCCTAGCCCTAGCCCTAGCCCTAACCCTAACCCTAACCCTAGCCCTAGCCCTAGCCCTAGCCCTAGCCCTAGCCCTAGCCCTAACCCTAACCCTAACCCTAACCCTAACCCGAGCCCTAACCCTAGCCCTAGCACTAGCCCTAGCCCTAGCCCTAACCCTAACCCTAGACCTAGCCAAACCCGAACAATAACACTAAGCCTAACCCTAACCCGAGCCCTAGCCTTAGCCCTAGCCCTACCCCTAGCCCTAGCCCTAGCCCTACCCTAACAATAACCCTAACCTAGCCCCAACCCTAACCCTAACCCTAGCCCTAGCCCTAGCCCTAGCCCTAGCCCTAGCCCTAGCCCTAGCCCTAGACCTAGCCCTAGCCCTAACCCTAACCCTAACCCTAACCCTAACCCGAGCCCTAACCCTAGCCCTAGCACTAGCCCTAGCCCTAGCCCTAACCCTAACCCTAGACCTAGCCAAACCCGAACAATAACCCTAAGCCTAACCCTAACCCGAGCCCTAGCCTTAGCCCTAGCCCTACCCCTAGCCCTAGCCCTAGCCCTAACCCTAACAATAACCCTAACCTAACCCTAACCCTAGCCCTAACCCTAACCCTAGCCCTAACAGGAACACTAACCCTAACCCTAACCCCAACCCTAGCCCTAGCCCTAGCCCTAGCCTTAACCCTAGCCCTAACCCTAAACCTAACCCTAGCCCTAACCCTAACCCTAGCCCTAGCCCTAGCACTAGCCCTAGCCCTAGCCCTAACACTAACCCTAGCCCTAACCCTAGCCCTAGCCCTATCCCTAACCCTAGCCCTAGCCCTAGCCTTAACCCTAGCCCTAACTCTAAACCTAACCCTAGCCCTAGCCCTAACTCTAACCCTAACCCTAACCCTAGCCCTAGCCCTAGCCCTAGCCCTAACCCTAAACCTAACCCTAGCCCTAGCCCTAACCCTAGCCCTAGCCCTAGCACTAACCCTAACCCTAAGCCTAGCCCTAACCCTAACCCTAGCCCTAACACGAACACTAACCCTAACCCTAACCCTAGCCCTAGCCCTAGCCCTAGCCCTAGCCTTAAACCAGGCCCTAAACCTAAACCTAACCCTAGCCCTAGCCCTAACCCTAACCCTAACCCTAGCCCTAGCCCGAGCCCTAGCCCTAGCCCTAACCCTAGCCCTAGCCCTAACCCTAACCCTAACACTAACCCTAGCCCTAGCCCTAGACCTAGCCCTAGCCCTAACACTTATCATAGCCCTAGCCCTAGCCATGGCCCTAATCCTAACCCTAGCCCTAACCCTAACACTAACCCTAACCCTAACCCTAGCCTTAGCCCTAGCACAAGCCCTAGCCCTAGCACTAAACCTAAACCTAACAGTAGTCCTAACACTAACCATAACACTAACCCTAACCCGAGCCCTAACCCTAGCCCTAGCCCTAGCCCTAGACCTATCCCAAACACTAACCCTAACCCTAACCCCAGCCCTAGCCCTAGCCCTAGCCCTAGCCCTAAACTTAACCCTAACCCTAGCCCTAATCCTAACCCTAACCCTAACCCTAAACCGAGCCCTAGCCCTAGCCCTAGCCCTAACCCTAACCCTAGCCCTAAACCTAGCCCTAGCACTAACCCTAACCCTAGTCCTAGCCCTAGCCCTAGCCCTAGCCAAAACCCTAACCCTAGCCCTAAACCTAGCCCTAGCACTAACCCTAACCCTAGCCCTAGCCCTAGCCCCAGCCCTAACCCTAGCCCTAACCCTAACCCTAACCCTAGCCCTAGCCCTAACCCTAACCCTAACACTAGCCCTAGCCAGAGCCCTAGCCCTAGCCCTAGCACTAGCCCTAACCCTAACCCTAACCCTAGCCCTAGCCCTAGCCCTAACCCTAGCCCTAACCATAACCCTAGCCCTAACCCTAATACTAACCCTAACCCTAACTCTAACCCTAGCCCTAACCCTAACACTAACCCTAACCCTAACCCTTGCCCTAGCAATAACCCTAACCCTAACCCTAACCCTAGCCCTAGCAATAACCCTAACCCTAACCCTAACCCAAACCCTAACCCAAGACCTAACCCTAATCCTAGCCCTAGGCCTAACCCTAGCCCTAACACTAACTCTAACTCTAACCCGAGCTCTAGCACTACCCTCGCCATAGACTTAGCCCTAACCCTAACCCTAAACCTAGAGCTAACCCTAACCCTAACCCTAACCCTAACCCTAACCCTAGCCCCAGCCCTAGCCCTAGCCCTAACACTAAGCCTAGCCCTACCCTAAACCTGGCCCTAGACCTAGCCCTAGCCCTATCCATAGCCCTAGCCCTCACCCTAACCCCAGCCCAAACCCTAACACTAGCCCTAGCCCTAGCACTAACCCTAACCCTAACCCTAAGCCTAACCCTAACCCTAACCCTAGACCTAGCCCTAACCTAGCCCTAACCCTAAACCTAGCCCTAGCACAAGCCCTAGCCCTAGCCCTAACCCTTACCCTAGCCCTAGCCTTAGCCCTAGCCCTAGTCCTAAACCTAAACCTAGCCCTAACCCTAACACTAACCCTAACCCTAACCCTAAACCTAACCCTACCCCTAGCCCTAGCCCTAGCACTAGCACTAGCCCTAAACATAACCCTAACCCTAGGCCTAGCCCTAGTCCTAGCCCAAGCCTAGCCCAAACCCTAACCCTAACCCTAAGCCTAACCCTAACCCGATCCCTAGCCCTAGCCCTAGCCCTAGCCCTAGCCCTAATCCTAACCCTAACCCTAACCCTAGCCCTAACCCTAACCCTAAACCTAGCCCTAGCCCTAACCCTAACCCTAACCCTAGCCCTAGCCCGAGCCCTAGCCCTAGCCCTAGCCCTAGCACTAGCCCTAACGCTATCCCTAACCCTAGCCCTAGCCCTAGCCTTAGATTTAGCCCTAGCCCTAAACCTAAACCTAACCCTAACCCTAGCCCTAATCTAACCCTAAACCTAGCCCTAGCCCCAACCCTTACCCTAGGCCTAGCCCTGGCCCTAATCATAGCCCTAGACTTAACCCTAACCCTAAACCTAACCCTAGCCCTAGCCCTAACCCTACCCTAGCTCTAGCCCTAGCCCTAGCCCTATCACTATCCCTAACCCTAACCCTAACCATAGCCCTAAACCTAAACCTAACCCTAAACGTTGCCCGAGCCCTAATTCTAACCCTACCCTAGCTCTAGCCCTAGCCCTAGCCCTAACACTAACCCTAGCCCTAAACCTAGCCCTAGCCCTTAACCTAACCCCAACCCTAGCCCTAACCCTAACCCTAACACTAACCCTAACCCTAGCCCTAGCCCTAACCCTAACCCTAGTCCTAAACCTAGCCCTAGCCCTAAACCTAACCCTAACCCTAGCCCTAGCCCTAACCCTAGCCCTAGCCCTAGACCTAGCCCTAGCCCTAACCCTAACCTTAACCCTAACCCTAACCCTAGCCCTAGCCCTCGCCCTAGAACTAGCCCTAACCCTAACCCTAAACCTAGCCCTAGCCCTAACCATAGACCTAACCCTAGCCCTAACCCTAACCCCAGTCCTAGCCCTAAC
>OX463241.1:64982543-64985043 GCA_949820135.1 Sylvilagus floridanus | reverse complement strand
CCTAACCCTAGACAAACACTAAACCTAACTCGAACCCTAGCCCTAGCCCTAGCCCTAACCCTAACCCTAGCCCTAGCCCAAACCCTAACCCTAGCCCTAGCTCTAGTCCTAGCCCTAACTCTAACCCTAACCCTAACCCTAGCCCTAGCCCTAGCCCTAGCCCTAGCCCTAGCCCCAACCCTAACCCTAAACCTAGTCCTAGCCCTAACCCTAGCCCTATCCCTAACCCTAACCCTAGCCCTAGCCCTAGCCCTAGCCCTAACCCTAGACAAACACTAAACCTAACTCGAACCCTAGCCCTAGCCCTAGCCCTAGCACTCACCCTAACCCTAACCCTAACCCTAGCTCTAGCCCTAGCCCTAACCCTATTTCTAATCCTAGCCCTAACCCTAACCCTAACCCTACAACTAACCCTAAACCTAAACCTAGCCCTAACTGTAGCCCTTTCCCTAAACCTAATCCCAACCCTAACCCTAACCCTAGCCTTAGCCCTAGCCCTAGCCCTAGCCCTAACCCTAACCCTAAACCTAACCCTAGCCCTATCCCTAGCCCTAGCCCTAGCCTAACCCTAACCCTAGCCCTAACCCTAACCCTAGCCCTAGCCCTAAACCTAACCCTAAGCCTAACCCTAGCCCTAGCCCTAGCCCTAACCCTAACCCTAGCCCTAGCCCTAGCCCTAGCCCTAACCCTAACCCTAGCCCTAGCCCTAGCCCTAGACCTAGCCCTAACCCTAACCATAACCCTAGCCCTAGCCCTAGCCCTACCCATAGCCATAACCCTAACCCTAGCACTAGCCCTAACCCTAAACCTAATCCTAACCCTAACCCTAACCCTAGCCCTAGCCTTACCCTAACCCTAACCTAACCCTAGACCCAACACTAACCCTAGCCCTAGCCCTAGCCCTAACCCTAACCCTAACCCTAGCCCTAGCCCTAGCCCTTACCCTAACCCTAACCCTAGCCCTAGCCCTAGCCCTACCCTTAGATTTAGCCCTAAACCTAAACCTAAACCTAACCCTAACCCTAGCCCTAAATCTAACCCTAAACCTAGCCCTAGCCCCAACCCTTACCCTAGCCCTAGCCCTGGCCCTAACCCTAGCCCTAGACTTAACGCTAACCCTAAACCTAACCCTAGCCCTATCCCTAACCCTAGCCCTAGCCCTAACCCTAACCCTAACCCTAGCTCTAGCCCTAGCCCTAGCCCTATCACTAGCTCTAACCCTAACCCTAACCATAGCCCTAAACCTAAACCTAACCCTAAACGTAGCCCTTGCCCTAATTCTAACCCTAAACCTAACCGTAGCCCTAACCCTAACCCTAGACCTAGCCCTAGCACTAGCCCTAGCCCTAGCCCTAACCCTAACCCTAGCCCTAACCCTAGCCCTAACCCTATCCCTAACCCTAGCCCTAGACCTAGCCCTAGCCCTAACCCTAGCCCTAACCCTAACCCTAACCCTAACCCTAGACCTAGCCCTACACCTAGCCCTAGCCCTAGCCCTAACACTAAATCTAACCCTAAACCTAACCCTAGACCTAGCCCTAACCGTAACCCTAACGCTAACCCTAGCCCTATCCCTAACCCTAACACTAACCCTAACCCTAAACCATAACCCTAGCCTTAGCCCTAGCCCTAGCCCTAACCCTAAACCTAACCCTAGCCCTAGTCTAGCCCTAACACTAACCCTAACCCTAACCCTAGCCCTAGCCCTAGCACTAAACCTAAACCTAACCCTAGTCCTAACACTAACCATAACACTAACCCTAACCCGAGCCCTAACCCTAGCCCTAGCCCTAGCCCTAGACCTATCCCAAACACTAACCCTAACCCTAACCCCAGCCCTAGCCCTAGCCCTAGCCCTAGCCCTAGCCCTAAACCTAACCCTAACCCTAGCCCTAATCCTAACCCTAACCCTAACCCTAACCCGAGCCCTAGCCCTAGCCCTAGCCCTAACCCTAACCCTAGCCCTAAACCTAGCCCTAGCACTAACCCTAACCCTAGTCCTAGCCCTAGCCCTAGCCAAAACCCTAACCCTAGCCCTAAACCTAGCCCTAGCACTAACCCTAACCCTAGGCCTAGCCCTAGCCCCAGCCCTAACCCTAGCCCTAACAATAACCCCAACACTAACTCTATCCCTAGCCCTACAACTAGTCCTAGCCCTAGCCCTAACCCTAGCCCTAACACTAACACTAGCCCTAGGCCTAACCCTAGCCCTAACCCTAACCCTAACCCTAATCCTAACCATGGCCCTAGCCCTACCCCTTACACTAACCCTAACCCTAACCCTAGACATAGCCCTAGCCCTAGCCCTAGCCCTAGCCCTAGCCCTAGCCCTAACCCTAACCCTAACCCTAGCCCTAGCCCTAGCCCTAGCCCTAGACCTAGCCCTAGCCCTAGCCCTAACCCTAACCCTAACCCTAACCCTAACCCGAGCCCTAACCCTAGCCCTAGCACTAGCCCTAGCCCTAGCCCTAACCCTAACCCTAGACCTAGCCAAACCCGA
>OX463241.1:64967543-64972543 GCA_949820135.1 Sylvilagus floridanus | reverse complement strand
CTAGCCCTAACCCTAAACCTAACCATAACCCCAAGCCTAGCCCTAGCCCTAACCCTAACACTAACCCTAAGTCTAACCCTAGACCTAGCCCTAGCCCTAACCATAACCCTAGCCCTAGCCCTAGAGATAGCCCTAGCCCTAGCTCTAACCCTAACCCTAACCCTAGCCCTAGCCCTAGCACTAACCCTAGCCCTAGCACTAACTCTAACCGTAACCCTAACCCTAGCCCTAACCCTAACCCTAACCCTAGCCCTAGCCCTAGCACTAGCCCTAGACCTAGCCCTAACCATAACCCTAGCCCTAACCCTAGCCCTAGCCCTAACCCTAACCCTAGCTCTAGCCCTAGCCCTAGCACTAGCCCTAGCCCTAGCCCTAAACCTAACCCTAACCCTAGCCCTAACCCTAACCCTAACCGTAACCATAGCCCTAACCCTAGAACTAACTTTAACCCTAGACCTAGCAGTAGCCCTAGCCCTAGTCCTAGCCCTAAAACTAAACCTAGACCTAGTATAGCCCTAGATCTAGCCATAACCCTAACAATAACCCTAGCCCTAGCCCGAGACCTAGCCCTAGCCCTAAACCTAACACTAGCCGTAGCCCTAACCCTAACCCTAACCCTATCCCTAACAATAACCCTAGCCCTAGTCCTAGACCTAGCCCTAGCCCTAAACCTAACACTAGCCGTAGCCCTAAAACTAACCCTAACCCTAACACTAACCCTAGCCCTAGACCTAGCCCTAGACCTAGCCCTAACCCCAAACCTAGCCCTAGCCCTAGCCCTAGCCCAAGCCCTAACCCTTACCCTAGCCCTATCCCTAGCCCTATCCCTAGCCCTAGCCCTAGCCCTAGCACTAGCCCTAACCCTAACTCTAACCCTAGCCCTAGCCCTAGCCCTAGATCTAGCCCTAGCCCTAACCCTAACCCTAACCCTAACCCTAGCACTAGCCCTAGCACTAGATCTAGCCCTAGCCCTAACCCTAACCCTAACCCTAGCCCTAGCACTAGACCTAGCCCTAGCCCTAACTCTAACATTAACCCTAACCCTAACCCTAGCCCTAGAACTACCCCTAGCCCTAGCCCTAACCCTAACCCTAGCTTAGCCCTAGCCCTAGCCCTAGCCCAAACCCTAGCCCTAACCCTAACCGTAACCCTAACCCTAGCCCTAGCACTACCCCTAGCCCTAGCCCTAACCCTAAACCTAACCCTAACCCCAAGCCTAGCCCTAGCCCTAACCCTAACCCTAACCCTAGCCCTATCCCTAACCCTAACACTAACCCTAACTCTAACCCTAGACCTAGCCCTAGCCCTAGCCCTAACCCTAACCATAACCCTAGCCCTAGCCCTAGCCCTAGCCCTAGCCCTAGCTCTAACCCTAACCCTAACCCTAGCCCTAGCCCTCGCACTAACCCTAGCCCTAGCCCTAACTCTAACCTTAACCCTAACCCTAGCCCTAACCCTAACCCTAACCCTAGCCCTAGCCCTAGCCCTAGCACTAGCCCTAGCCCTAACCCTAACCCTAGCCCTAACCCTAGCCCTAGCGCTAACCCTAACACTAGCTCTTGCCCTAGCCCTAGAACTAGCCCTAAACGTAGCCCTAACCCTAACCCTAAACCTAACCCTAGCCCTAGCACTACAACTAGCCCTAGCCTAAACCTAACCCTAACCCTAGCCCTAACCCTAACCCTAACACTAACCCTAACTCTAACCCTAGCCCTAGCCCTAGCCCTAGCCCTAACCTTAAACCTAACACTAGCCCTTGCCCTAACCCTAACCCTAACCCTAACACTAACCCTAGCCCTAGCCCTAACGCTAACCCTAATCCTAACCCTAGCCATAGCCCTAGCCATAGGCCTAGCCCTAGCCCTAGCCCTAACCCTAACCCTAACCCTAACCCTAGACCTAGCCCTAGACCTAGCCCTAATCCTAACCTTAAACCTAGCACTAGCCCTAGCCCTAGACCTAGCCCTAGCCCCACCCCTAACCCTAACCCTAGCCCAAGCCCTAGACCTAGCCCTAACCATAACCCTAACACTAGCCCTAGCCCTACACCTAGCCCTAGCCCTAGCCCTAGCCCTTGCCCTAGCCCTAGCCCTAGCCCTACCAATAACCCTAACCCTAACCCTATCCCTAACACTAACCCTAACCCTAACCCTAACCCGAGCCTTTTCCCTAGACCTAGCCCTAGCCCTAGCTTTATCCCTAACCCTAACTCTAGCCGTAGCCCTAGCCCTAGCCATAGCCATAGCCCTAAACCTAACCCTAGCCCTAGCCCTAGATCTAGCCCTAGATCTAGCCCTAGCCCTAACCCTAACCCTAACCCTAGCACTAGCCCAAACCCTAACCCTAACCCTAACCCTAAGCCTAACCCTAACCCGAGCCCTAGCCCAAACCCTAGCCCTTGCCCTAGCCCTAACCCTAAACCTAACCCTAGCCCTAACCCTAACCCTAGCCCTAGCCCTAGCCCTAGCCCTAACCCTAACCCTAACTCTAACCCTAGCCCTAGCCCTAGCCCTAACCCTAAACCTACCCCTACCCCTAGCCCTAGCCCTAACCCTAACCCTAACCCTAACCTTAACCCGAGCCCTAACCCGTGCCCTAGCCCTAGCCCTAGCCCTAGCCCTAGCCCTAGCCCTAGCCGTAGCCCTAACCCTAACCCTAACCCTAGCCCTAACCCTAAACCTAAACCTAAACCTAGCCCTAACCCGAACACTAACACTAACCCTAACCCTAACCCTAACCCTAGCCGTAGCCCTATCCCCAGCACTAGCACTAGCCCTAGTCTTAACCCTAAACCTAACCCTAACACTAACCCTAGCCCTATCCCTACCCTAATCCTAACCCTAACCATAGCCCTAACCCTAGAACTACCTTTAACCCTAGACCTAGCACTAGCCCTAGCCCTAGCCCTAGCCCTAAACCTAAACCTAGCCCTAGCATAGCCCTAGCCCTAGCCATAACCCTAACACTAACCCTAGCCCTAGCCCTAGACCTAGCCCTAGCCCTAAACCTAACCCTAGCCCTAGCCCTAGATCTAGCCCTAGATCTAGCCCTAGCCCTAACCCTAACCCTAAACCTAACCCTAGCCCTAGCCCTAGCCCAGGCCCTAGCCCTACACCCTTACCCTAGCCCTAGCCCTAGCCCTAGCCCTAGACCTAGGCCTAACCCCAACCCTAGCCCTAGTCCTAGCCCTAGCCCTAACCCTTACCCTAGCCCTAGCCCTAGCCCTAGCCCTAGCCCTAGCCCGAGCCCTAGCCCTAGCCCTAGCACTAGCCCTAACCCTAACTCTAAACCTAGCCCTAGCCCTAGCCCTAGATATAGCCCTAGCCCTAACCCTAACCCTAACCCTAACCCTAGCACTAGCCCTAGCCCTAGATCTAGCCCTAGCCCTAACCCTAACCCTAACCCTAGCCCTAGCACTAGACCTAGCCCTAGCCCTAACTCTAACATTAACCCTAACCCTAACCCTAACCCTAGCCCTAGCACTACCCCTAGCCCTAGCCCTAACCCTAACCCTAGCTCTAGCCCTAGCCCTAGCCCTAGCCCTAACCCTAGCCCTAAACCTAACCCTAAACCTAACCCTAGCCCTAGCACTACCCTTAGCACTAGCCCTACCCGAACCCTAAACCTAACCCTAACCCCAAGCTTAGCCCTAGCCCTAACCCTAACCCTAACCCTAGCCCTATCCCTAACCCTAACACTAACCCTAACTCTAACCCTAGACCTAGCCCTAGCCCTAGCCCTAACCCTAACCATAACCCTAGCCCTAGCCCTAGCCCTAGCCCTAGCTCTAACCATAACCCTAACCCTACCCCTAGCCCTAGCACTAACCCTAGCCCTAGCCCTAACTCTAACCTTAACTCTAACCCTAGCCCTAACCCTAACCCTAACCCTAGCCCTAGCCCTAGCACTAGCCCTAGCCCTAGCCCTAACCCTAACCGTAGCCCTAACCCTAGCCCTAGCCATAACCCTAACCCTAGCTCTAGCCCTAGCCCTAGAACTAGCCCTAAACCTAGCCCTAACCCTAACCCTACCCCTAGCCCTACCCCTAGCACTACCCCTAACCCTAACCCTAATCCAAAACCTAACCTTAGCCCTAACCCTAACCCTAACACTAACCCTAACTCTAACCCTAGCCCTAGCCCTTGTCCTAGACCTAGCCTTAAACCTAAGACTAGCCCTTGCCCTAACCCTAACCCTAAACCTAACACTAACCCTAGCCCTAGCCCTAACGTTAACCCTAATCCTAACCCTAGCCATAGCCCTAGCCATAGGCCTAGCCCTAGCTCTAACCCTAACCCTAACCCTAACCCTAACCCTAACCCTAACCCTAGATCTAGCCCTAGACCTAGCCCTAACCCTAACCCTAACCCTAAACCTAGCACTAGCCCTAGCCCTAGACCTAGCCCTAGCCCCACCCCTAACCCTAACCCTAGCCTAAGCCCTAGACCTAGCCCTAAACATAACCCTAACCCTAGCCCTAGCCCTACCCCTAGCCCTAGCCCTAGCTCTAGCCCTAGCCCTAGCCCTAGCCTTAGCCCTAGCCCTAACCCTAGCCCTAGCCATAGCCCTAACCCTAAGCCTAACACTAGCCCTAACCCTAACCCTAAACCTAGACCTAACCCGAACACTAACCCTAACCCTAACCCTAACCCTAGCCGTAGCCCTATCCCCAGCGCTAGCACTAGCCCTAGCCCTAACCCTAAACCTAACCCTAACACTAACCCTAGCCCTATCCCTAACCCTAATCCCAACCCTAACCATAGCCCTAACCCTAGAACTAACTTTAACCCTAAACCTAGCACTAGCCCTAGCCCTAGACCTAGCCCTAGCCCCACCCCTAACCCTAACCCTAGCCTTAGCCCTAGACCTAGCCCTAAACATAACCCTAACCCTAGCGCTAGCCCTACCCCTAGCCCTAGCCCTAGCCCTAGCCCTAGCCATAACCCTAACCCTAACCCTAGCCCTAGCCCTAGCCCTATCACTAAACCTAATACTATCCC